>CAUYQV010005275.1:0-21199 GCA_963574575.1 Galagoides demidoff
GGGACCACAGGCGCCCGCCACAACACCTGGCCATTTTTTGGTTGCAGCCATCATTGTTGTTTGGCGGGCCGGGCTGGGGATTCGAACCTGCCACCTTAGGTGTACGTGGCTGGCGCCTTAGCCGATTGAGCCACAGGCGCCCAGCCGAAACATGCTTATTTTGGTAAAACATTTGCAAGCAAAGCTAAATAGCATCACAATAGGTGAAAAATTGGGCTTCAAGGGGAACTGGTGGGAACCGAAGTTGCATATTTTATGTTCCGACCCTTTTACATTAAAATCATAGAACTGTAACTTCAGAAAATAAAAGTATTCTGGAAAATCTGACTACCCAGAACATTTTGCAAAACAAAATTATGTTTTTCTATAGATATTTAAAAGAGATGATTCCTCCCCCAAATGTTCATTATGACAAGTTATAAACATCACACTGAAGAATATAATGAACGATTTTAAATTACTTATGACGGAAGTGTCATGATTTTTGATAAACTTCTAGTAATCTATGTAATCTCAAAACAAAACAAAAAATGCGAGAAAACTTGTTCTTCATTGGCATGAGATTCACCTGAGGACACAGATCCTCCGTATTGCTTGTAGTCTTCTTTGGAACTAGCTCTACTGTAAGTCAAAATAAATTAAACAGCACCTCTACTTACAAAACCCCAGGAATGACGTTCCTAATATAACAAAGCCGACTTCAGTCGCAAGTGAATGCAAGTCTCCTCTTTGAAGCTATTGCCACTCCAGATTAAAGTAACCCACTTAACACAACATCTTGTAAGAAAAATCACAACTACCAAAGCTGTCAATTTTTTCAAGAGCTATTTACTAAAGGAAACATGTATCCAGCATCATTTTTCTGAGAATCAAAGAAAATGTAAATTACTATAAGAGTAAAATTAAAACTGTTTAGTCTTGTATGAGGCAATATCTTCCAATTTGAAATTTTTCCATGACAAACTCTAAGGCATGTGTGTGTATCTGTATATGCAACTTTGCTGGGAGCTTTTGATAATCCCAAATAGAGTCCTCAGTCATCACGTGGAAATGTTCACTCCCATTTAAAGAGCACCATGGTATTACAGAGCGCCATACTAGCACGAATTAGAGAAACCAAATTTTAGCCCTTTCCACAATTTTAACAGACAAGCCAACACCCTATTCCATAAAAACAGATGAAGGAGTGCTCTCCTGGCTATACAAATTCTTAAGTTAATGAGGAAACAAGCTATCTTCTGCATTTTCACTCTTTCTTTAACCCCAAATTATACGTTCCTAATAGACTGAGGGTTCATCTAAAATCTCTCACTGGTGGCCGTCAAAGTGATTTGATAGCTTTTTTTTTTTTTTAAGCAATGGGAGCTTTTATAATAGGTTTACTATTATTTTTTATTTCTTAAAGCAAGCTTTCAATATAATTTTTCTAAAAAGTCAGAGAAGAAATATCCAATGAAGGTGTACATAATAATGGTAATAATTATAGATAATTGTCATTAAAACACAATAACTAATCTTTCAAATGAAAATTATTTTCAGTTGATCACTATATGCCAAGCCTTTACAATGATGACGTCTTATGATATTCTTTCTGTAGATTAGAGAAGGGAGGCCCAAGAAAGACACAGAATCACATGGCCATGAAGCGATGAAGTTGGGATGCAAATTCGGGCCATAGAACTTCAAGGGTCTGGGCTTAAACACTCTGCGGTTCTGCACCTGTAATGCATTTATCAGTCCAGAGCATGTGCCAGACAATGCCTGCTCTTTATACATTTTCCATTCCGTGAATATTAACACCCTTTCGTGATGCGCTGCAGACAACAAATAGAAGAGTTACCCATCAGTGCAAAAAGAAAAGCAAAATAAAACCAAACCAGAGCAAAACAAAACAAGCTCGGCCTTGAGTTAGAAATTCAGGCAACATAAGCAAAAAATTATCGAGTCTGAAACGGAATCTCTTTAATTGTCACAAGAGAAAAACTTTGGCTTTATTAGAGAAAATATGTGATGCCAAAAAATGTCTTCAAATTTGTTCATTATATGAGGGAACAATCTTGTGTGCAAAATAATATATCAAAGGAATTCCAATTTGTGTGTGTGTGTGGAAACTGACTAAATGATTCTTTATTTCGTTAATTTCAATAATTTAAAAAGTATTTACCACATCTGTGTAGACACATCCACTTAGCCTATTAGGTTATTTTGTTTGATGAAAACCAATACAACAGAGGGATTTCTCCAGGAGTGTTGAGGTCATGAATTAAAGCTGGGCTGAGAGCCTGGCTTCCGGGGAAGGGAAGGAGGAAGGCAGAAGGGCTGAGCGGCCAGGCAGGTGTTCACAGGAGTTCTCACTCTGTGTTCTAGGAACAAGCTCTTCTTTCATAGTCTGTCTTATTTGACAAGCCCATTCTTAACGTCAGTAGCCCTGTCCTCTTGGTTTTTCTCCAGAATATGTTCCTAGGGAAGATTTATGGGTAGCTGGTGGAACAGTTTTAAAGATCTATGTGTGGTGAAAAGATTTGATCAAACAGAGGGGAGAACAGTCTGTATTCTTCATGCTTGCTATACGCCACACACGGTTCTCTGCCAACGTGCTGTATTTGATTCTGACAACTCTGCACTGAATGAACGCTCATGCCCCCACCCTAAGATACAGACCTAGGCTCTGCGAACCTACGTCATGGGCAGTCACACCCTTGGCCCGTGGCAGGGTGCAGTGGTTTCCAAAGGCCAGTCTCAGATCTGAGCCTTGTCTGGCAGAATGCTCATTGGTCTTTGTCATAGTCAGAGCAGACACAGACCAGGGAGTAAGGTTTTAAAAAGCTGTATGTAGTCCTGTGAAAAACTCTCTTTTTCTGAGAGCATGCTATCTGATTTTCACTGAAGCAAAAATGCCTTTTAAAAATAAAATGGTTGTGTCTAGATATTAGTGGGCATTTTCTCTTTAATGTATTGTCCCTGGAGAAATAAAGAGTTGTAACCCTAGGTCAGCCTCCCAGGTGTTCTTGAAATGTTATCAGGTCTAAGATCCCAAGGCATGGAACTGTACATCGTCAGTGGATTTGAACCCATGCTTTAAGTGCTGCTTTATTTCCATCTTGCTACTTTCTGTATGCTCACGTGGATTCAGACTTTTCAGAAGCCACATATTCCAGGCTCTGGAACAGTATTGCCCAATAGAAAATTTCTGTAATATTCTATTTCTGCAATAGAATATTCTATCATATTTTCTCCCTGTGCTGTGTCCAATATCACATCCACTAGCCACAAATATGCAAACAAAAAATAACCAGCCAAGCAAACAAAACCGGCTTTGGTGGTTCTATAGTAACAAACATGGGGATGTTTGTTTAGTGAACCCGATCTGAATCACACTATGAAGAGTCATGGATTTAAGAGCAAAGCCCAGGGTCTGATATTCCTTACTTGGTGAGGTTTTCTCTCTATACATACTTCTGATAGCACATACTTAAATGATCCATATTACAGGAATTTAGAAAGAATGATTTAGTGATATTTCCTGTGTACCTTATCTCAAGACACTTACTACATGACTGTTCTAGAAATATAATTATTTTTCCTTATATGGCTCAGGAAAAACTGGGAACAATTCATTGAGGAGCTAAGACAAGCCAAAAAAAAAAAATTAAAGTGATTGATGTGAGTTGGATGTGGTGGCTCATGTCTATAATCCGAGCACCTTAGGAGGCCGAGAGGTGGATCACTTGAGCTCAGGAGTTCCAGAACAGCCTAAACAAGGGCAAGAACTTATCTTTATTAAAAATAGAGAAAACTAGCCCAGGATCATATCAGGAAACTGTAGTCCCAACTAGTCAGGAGGCTAACCCTGGAGGATCGCTTGAACCCAAGAGTTTGAGGTTGCTGTGAGCTATGATGATGACATGGCACTCTACCCAGGGTGACAGAGTGAGACTATTTCAAAAAGAACAACAAAAAAAGTGATTTATGTGTAAGTGAAAATAAGTATAATAGTTATAAAGAAATCTCAATGTTGGTTGGAGAAGTCTCTTTTCTATGTAGGATTAAAAAAAATAATAATAAAGACAGGAATGAATGCTTTCGACTCTCCCAGCCTGACACCACCTGCTAAACTTTCAAGATTAAAAGTCTAGAAAACTTCTATGTATAATACACCAGACCATGGTTTTTATTTTAGTCTTCTTTAATATATAAAGGAAAGAGGTTTGCAATGAGAAAGTAGGTAAGACCGCCAGATGCAACATCCACAGCTGATTGAACCAGAACCCACCCCTTTTGCAATGGCCATTTGCCTCTAAAAATTTCAAGGGGCGGGAGAGTCAATAATTCTCAATGACAGTTCCTTTACTCAGGGCCACACTGCACTGAGACCACCATCCAGGTTATGGGACTCATATTCTTCTTTCAAGATAATCTTCAAGATTTCCTTAGTGTAGTTACTTTATTTTACTCATAAATTGCTCTTAGAGGTTGTGTTCTTTTGAGATATGCCGAAAAGTAGGCCAATTCTTCTTTGACCGAGGCCAATTCAAGTTTGCTTTTTAGCAGGAATCTGATGTCTCAGGGGTTGTGGGATAACTGCTTTCATTTTTAAACTACCTCTCCCCACATTTTTTTAAAAAGTAGATGTTACCCTTTGGAAAGCATTCCTTTGACAGAGATAAAACCATGAGCTATTAATATACATAATTCAATTCATTCATTGTTTTGAAAGGTTGGAGCACAGTGCACTTAAACCCAGACATCCTGACCCATAACCCTCCAGTAATACATTAAAATGGACTCTTCACTTTTACCTGTGCGTTAAAAACATGATCATTCAAAATGTCAGCACATCAGATTTTTTAAGTTAATATTTTTAATTGTGAGATTAGAAATATAAAATGTGTATTCAGTTAGTAGTTTAAATAATCCAACGATTGAAGAAGCATGTTTAACTAATATGTAAGCATTATTTTTCTATTAATTGAATTTCTGTTTTTCTTTGGGGGGGGTCAGAAATAAAATTACCTCAGAGACTGAATAAAGGTGAAATACATACTGATCTTAGAATATTCTGCCAATGAACTTCCTGGAATTTTTTTTTTTTTAGTCTGGGCTAGGTTTGAACCTGCCACCTCTGGCATATGGGGCTGGCACCCTACTCCTTTGAGCCACAGACGTGGCCCAACTTCCTGGAATTTAATACATGTTGCTAGGGTTAATGTCTACCTTGATATTCCACAATAATAATACTAACAGTGGCCAGCTCATAGGAATTGTAAAGATTGGTTGATCATTACCAAAAATCATAGCACTTTTGACAATAACAGAAGATTTTGGCTACCTGAAGTCCTAACAAAATTAAAAACAAGATAACTTCTCCACTTTAAAGTATACCAGAAAGTTCATGGCTTTGAGTTATTTTACTTTCTCTTAACAAAATATCTCTTCATACAGAGATATGATTCAATCCTTAGAACATAAGTAAATACTCTAATCCAGAAGTTATCAAACTATCTCAGTTGTTAATGTACCTAATGTCTCAATATTTTTTTACAGCACCCCATTTGCCAAAAGATATAACTCATCATTCCAATTATTAAGCAATTAGGTCCATATAACTTAATGAGGTATGGTCCTGATGACATAGCCACTGTTGTGCACTATGGTCCTGACGATGTAGCAACTATTGTATGCTCTGAAAGTTCTCCCTGTGGAACATGAGTGGACACAGCCTCCCTAACTTCTTGTTGCACATTGATTTTGGCCCAGCATTGGCTCTTGATCCTACAACTGCCCAAACCCTAGTTGTAAAAAGAGATGATGTCACAGAAAGGAATGTCATGATCTAAATTTGAACCTGGGAGTCATTTCAAGCTATTAGTTTTTCAGGTGGCTGACAGATGTTTTTGTGTTTCTCTTGAAAATTTAACATACCTCTTGCACGTCTTGTACCCATGTGAGTTCCCTGTGTTGTCTTGGGGTACCTCAGCACTTTTTTTTTTTTTTTTTTGGCTGTTTTCTGCCCGGGGCCAGGTTTGAACCTGCCACATCCGGTATATGGGGCTGGCGTCCTACTCCTTGAGTGAACAGGTGCTGCCCAGCACATGTTGTTTTGAATCCTGGCCCCAGTCCCATTACTCCTACACCATAGAGTGAGTGAGTTCCCTCTCAGTTGGGAACACCCAGGAATCAGGGAAGGGAATATTTGGCAGTGATACCTTCTGTGTTTTGTTAATGCAAGAAAGCTTTCAAATGGCAAATTGATATGATTTTGAAATCTACAATCTAGCTGGGGGAGGGGTTTCAAACTTTTCATGTAGTTTCAGTGAAAACTAGAATCTTTGTAATGCAATACGTCTTTTTATTAGATTTTTAGAGAGACCCCAGTAAGACTAAGGAAGAATAATGTAACCTGGAGTAGAAGATATGACAGACACACAGGGAATCCTTCTGTTTTCAAGGTCAGGACTAGACACAACATCCTTCTTCTACTCAGTAGGCAAAACAAGTGAGGGAGAATGACTATGACCAAAAACCCACATCTGCGGCCCAAGAGGTAGTGAGGGCTGCTAAAGAGAGGGTAGCAGTTTGAGGTAGGGGTGAGGGATATTGCCCACTAGCTGGGAGAATTCCCCCATCATGCACTCCAAGGGAATGATCAATAAGGTCCTAAATGTCTGTATGGTGCATGAGGATAAGTGGACTATACCCTAGATGTGACCCAGCTTTGTATGATATATTGAGTGCACTCACTCCTCCTCACTGCCCCTCTGCATACCTTACCCCAACCCCATATACTGTATGTAGGAGTGAAGAATGTCAGCATGGGCACAGAGCTGCTTCGGTCATCTTTGGAGTCTATATGTTAGTGTTCATTCAACAGAGGATGAGGAAGAGAGGGTTAGTTATCTAGGAGAAGTGAATACTTTTCTAAAAACTTAAGTGGCTTAACAGGTAGCTTATATTTAATAAATTCATAGTTTATGACTAAATTCTATTTTTCTTTTCATTGCTATTTTCCTCTTCATTTTTGCAATATTTCATATCTTTGTATGTTTTCAGATATAAATACTATGTTATTGGACAAGGCACAACAATAGAAGTAACCGTTACTCGTAAGCTAAAATATTGAGAAAAATTGAGTTAAAAAATGTAATTGTCTGTTTATTCTGTAATTTCCTTGATGTTTCTTTATGACGTCACTTGGGCAACCTTCTGTTACCTAGATGTTTCTACTATTATAAGGATTTTTAATAATCAATGTTAGTTCATATTTATTTTTCATGTATTTGTTATACTCATGCTAATTCTTAACATTTTTTCTCTTTCTTATTTTTCTTAAGAATTAAGTCAAGAGGCTGAGTTGGGTGGATTGCCTGAGCTGAGGAGTTGGGAGACCAGCCTGAGCTAAAGTGAGACCCATCTCTAAAAATAGCCAGGTACTGTGGTGGGCACATGTAGTCCCAGCTACTCGGGAGGCTGAGGCAAGAAGATCCCTTGAGTCCAAGAGTTTTAAGGTTGCTATGAGCTATGACACTATGGTATTCTACCCAGGGAAACAGAGTGAGACTGCCTCAGAAAAAAAAAGAATTAAGTTGATACTATATCATCTATATTTAATAGACTGGTGTCTGAGCAGAACCTGCCGGGAACTTTCTCTTCTGGCTTATAGTGCTAATTTTTAGGTTCTGAGCTGAGCCTAGCTTGATACACTCGTATATATTTTCCAAGACTTGGTTGTGCATTTTGTTTATGACATGTCAGAGCTTTTATTTTATTCTTAACCAAATTTTTACAGTACTAAGACATTTCACCGGCTTTGGTCAGTAAGTGCTTCTGTTTCTCAGCAGTTTTTGCTACAGTAGAGAGCTTTGTTTACAATGGCATTCTCAAAATAGTGTTGGTCTAGAAATGATTAAAATGTATTTTGTGTTTTAAGAAAAGATTAAGCTCAGTGGATCTTGGATTTATAATCTGAAAAATGGCACAAGAGTCCCTATCAATAGGACCGTACGGTATTAAGAAAGTTGGTATCAAAATATTTGGAAAAATAAAGGTGATATGCTCACATAGTGTGTATTAGGATTGTTATTGCCCATATTAGTCTTACTTTCTCCTTATGCCTCAGTTATTTCACTGACATCTATTTATAGAAGGTGAGGTGATGACATCCAATCTGCTAGGAAGTGATTATTCTCCTTCCCACTTTCACAATGTATTGAACAATTAAAGAGCATATGAAGTTTTCCTAAACAGCTTCTTCAAATAGATAATCAAAAACTTTCACTTGGTACTGTTTGTATTTGAAATTTCTCAGGAATCTTCTCTGTAGGAAAGCTTAACTAGAACAATAAATATAAAATCATCAAGTGATTGAAACATATGGTAATGTCATTCTCTATAAAGCGCAGTTGAGTTACAGACATTGGACAGTCTTTGTAGCATTATCATGAGCTAGGTAAAATGAGAAAACTGAGGTTTACACAGGGCCACAAGAGAAGTCAGATGAAGAGGAGGCATAAGCCTTTATGGTGGAAGATACGTGCAGTATCAGATAGAATATCGAAAGAGTAATTATTAATTCTAGATTTACCTTGCTTCCTACAGAAGCTTAATCTCTGGCATACAGAATGCCTTTCAGGAGTCAGTTGGTGCCAAAGGAAAACCTGATTGCTCCAATGTCAATACCCAGGGGGACGGGAAAGCTGAACATGTCAACATGTTATTTTTCAGCAACATACAGAGCTGCGTCAAGGTCTAACTGAACTCGTCATTCCCAAGGGAGTCTAATGAGACAGAGAAACTCTTGAGATACAGAGAAAAATGAGGTCCTCCTTTTAAGTTTGCTTTAGAAATGGAAGTAATATTTCAATATCAAATGTAGGCTTTTCATAAAATACATGTGTGTATTTAACATTTACTAATTTGAGTAGAGGGTATGAAGAAAACCAATCTGGTATCCTGAAATCAACTTGCTACAATTAAAAAAAAATAGAACACATTGCTATATCAATAGAATCCCCTAACTCCCCATGAGTTTCTCTTTGATGTGTCTCTGTCTACATCAAAGTTGTTTCACCTTTGATGAAGTTGGACTGGGTAATGTTCAACTTGGTCCGCCACCCATTCAAAATCTTGCCATTGTCTATGGGACTGCTCACTGTTCTACTCACCCCTATTCTATTCCCTTTTTTGATCTGCAAAGTGGCTCTTGTAGCCTTTCTCCTTCTTCTCAAGCTACCCCATCCCTGTCTCCTTTGGTCGTTGATGGCTATGCATTCTACTTCAATGAAAACATAGAGATTATTTGCTTGGGGGAATAATCTCAAAACATTTTCCCCTTCCATCTCCAAATTTATATTTCTCCCTTTCTTCTTTGTTATTCCTAAAGAACACAATCCTTTTCTTCACTATCTTCCCAAGAATAGTCTCTTTACTTGAGCTCACGATCATATTTTTGTCAGCAACTACAGATTCATTTTTAACCCTTCTTTTTATGGAATTTTACTCTCTATCTTCTGGAGCCTTCCCTCAGCTCAAGGATCCCGAATTCAAAAAACTTCTCTCTTGAACTTAATTCTCTCTCAGGCAACCTTAGTTCTCTCTCCC
Source organism: Galagoides demidoff (assembly GCA_963574575.1). Taxonomy (NCBI): domain Eukaryota; kingdom Metazoa; phylum Chordata; class Mammalia; order Primates; family Galagidae; genus Galagoides; species Galagoides demidoff. Next base: position 9,598 of record CAUYQV010005275.1, read on the forward strand.
CACTTTACACATCAATGCTGTGACCAGTTGTATGCACTTGCTCAGATCTCTGCTTTCAATTCATTCCTGAAACCATGGGGCTCCTAATCCTATTACCTGAATAAGAAGCTCCACTCAGTTGTCACTCAAAGACCTTGTAATTATACATGGTAATTGATTCTTCTAATTTCTCTGAGTTCTCTGAACTGTTATTATTGCTTTAACTGTTTAACTTTAACTGTTGTCTCATTTCTTCAGCCTCACCATGTAAACGTCAAATTCATTACCTGTTACCTGTCCACTCTCTGTCTTTTGTTCCCCATGTCAATATCACATTTATTTACCCATTCTGGGGCAAAACATTAGCATTCTCTTTTACTTCCCTTCCCTACTGACTGCCCCCCCAGACACACACAAATACGTACACACACAGCATTCTCTCAGCCTCTTGCCTCCTGCATCTCGACTGACCTCTTCCCTCTACTGACACTTCTTGGATCATCATCATATTTAGCCTGCTTTGTTTCTGTGAACTTGGACATGAACCATTTCTGTATAGTCACTTTAGTATGAAATCATTCAAGAAAGTAATTAGAATGCAATAAAAACAAGAATGTGATTATGCCAAATCCCAGCTGAAAACCTCTGTGTCTCTTGGGTCCCCCTAGATGGTACTTGAATTTTCTTTCTTTCTTGCCATGTTTTGTTACTCCTATCAAGCAGATTGTCATTCCTTAATTGAGTCATGATTATTTGTGTCTTTTCTTTAGCAAATATTGTTCCTTTAGCCTGATGCCTTCTACACCTTTCCCTTTGCTGGAAAACTCTCTTTCTCCTCTGATGTTCCCATAGCCCTTTGTAAATAGCTCAGGAGATGTTCACGGTATTTTTACCACAACGGTCTAAAATGCCAGGCCTCCACTGCCCCATAGTTTGGGAGTGGACTACATAGTTCGGGATTGAATACATCATTGTTGCTCAAGAAACATTTTCATTATGTGTGAATAAGTAAGTATCTTGAATTTCAAACCTAAGAAGGTGGGATAAAAATAATTTAGAAACAGGGCCATTGGGACGAGGAAGTAGTTCAAGGATGACGAAGAGGGGACATCATTAATACAACATTAATTAAGTAGCAGCCAAGAACTATAAGTTGTAGAAATGAGGAAAATACAAGTTCATTTCTAGAACCCGCATTTAGACTGACTGCAATACCTTGATGGTATGTTATTAGACCCCCCAGCACCTTCACAGAGCCAAATTCCTATAAGATGAACTACAACCTGGTATGTGCTTTTGAGATGGGGTCATAAGAAGAGGGTGAATGTTTCTGGACAAATCTACAGATCCAAAGGAGGAAAGTGGAGGCCAGTTCTCTGCAGAGACAGAGTTGCCACAAATGACAGTGTAGGTATTGAGTGAGCGTGAGGACCTGTCTGGAAGCTTCCTGAAGACAGAAAGAACAGGAACCCTACAGTAAACACGAATGGAATGTATTCCGAAAATAAGCTAAATCTCGTCTACAATCTGCAAACCTGCTTGTCCGTTTTAATTATTTTCCAAACTGTGTCATGTCTTAAATGACATCCGAGCCTGTCTAATATTTTCTATGCTTGCCTCCAGTGATTCACATGTAAAGACTGTTCTCATTTGTGTCAAACCCCACAAAAATTCCTCAAATTATCTAGCAAACCAATCCTAACACTTTTACATACAGCAATTGAAATATATTCAAAATACTATCCACTCAACTATTACAGGGATTTTCAGAGTGAGTTTAATGCTTTTTAAAATATTAGAAAATAGGCAGGTAGCTGGGTAACTAAAAATCAGGTCCTACATAAATATAAACTAACTACATTTTAGTTTCCATTCAAAATGTAATTCTCACTTTTCCTAGATAATGGATTTTCTGGGAAAATAAATGCTTGTTATCCGGTGTGACAGTGCATTCAAGTGAAATCTACCATTCATTTTATACAGCTTATGTAATTATATTATTTTTTATAAGTTTACAGGAGAGAAAGATAGTTGGATAAAAATCATTGGTTTTCTTAGATTATCAACTCTTTTCTATAGGCCCTCCCTCTTCCCTTCACCCACCCTTCTACTTACATATCACTGGCAATGGAGGAGTTCCGGGACATAGACTTTGGAGAGAGGTCATAATCGCTGTCGGATCGATACAGGAAGGACTCCCGGCGTTGACTGTGGACGAAATTTGCTTGGAGAATCAGCCCAGAGCCTGGGCTGGTCATGGGATCCAAGGGACTTCGTCCCACAGATGTGCCATTGTCCACGTCAAAACTGAAAACAAAGGAGAAGGAATGATGTTGCTGTGAACACTTGCCTGTTGATGCCTTAGCAAAGCGTTTAGCTTCTATTTAGGAATTGACATTGGAATTAGCAGGAATCAAATTTACAGATGATTAAAAAAAGATAATACTAAAAAAAAAAATGGTAATACTGATACTGAAATAGATGAAAGTAAAAAAAAAAAACCACACACTGACTTCACATTCTTTTCCTGAGCTTTTCCATACTGTTGTTAACTGACCAGGTACAAGATACAGCTATCTCTAAACTCAGTATCATTTCTTCTACGTGCAAAATTCCTTTTTGAAAAATAACAAATACATAGTGAGTCACTAAATATGTGAGTTCAATTCCACAAGTGCCCATCACATGCCTAATGCTGTCGGTCCCCTAAGAATGGGCTTCTGCCCCGACTTCGCCAACTACATCCATCCAACCAGCACTTTCTGCTTATCTACTTCTCCCCATCCCACTACCGACTCTCGTCAACTATCACCAATGTTATTATAATAACCTTTCTATTAGTCTCTCGAAACCATCTTTCTACCCTGTACCAACTATGATTCTTCCTTAAATGCAAACCTGACTACGTCACTGTTCAGTTTAAAATCCTTCTGTAAATCACGAGTGTGCTCAGGATGAAATCCAGATTCCTTGGCGAGACTGAAAGGCTTAACCATCTGCACTCAATTACAATTAATTGTCTTCCCAGCCTTAGCTTACAGCCCTCCTCCATTGCTATTCATGCTGCCGTCATTGAACCACCACCTCCCTGTCAAGGCTATCCCTGTCTAACCTTCTTTTCCACTAACTACCCAACCTCCCTGTCCCCTGCCTAACTGCGATTCCCCTTGGAGGACTTGGCCTTCACCTGAAAGCCTGGCCTAATACTCCAGAGCTTTCTGAAATTCCCTGTATTTATTTATGTTTTATTTAGGCTCCCAAGATACTTTTCACTCCCTTTTGTCACAATTTACAATGAATTGAAAATGTTTATCATCTGGTCTCCATTCTTAGCTTGTGAGCTTTCTGTAAATGGAGAATCGGAGTCTTGTTAGTTTTACTGGCACTTATATACGGCTCATCAAAAAACTTTACCAAGTAGTTTGAATAAAGTAGAAGCACTGTGATCAGCGATATCAATTTTAGAACTGAGAGAAAAATACCACCCCTCTCCCCACAGTTCTAAACGTCATTATAATCCAGATAAACTATTGACAAAGAGATTTTCTAGTGAAACATCAACCGGTATTAAAATAAAGTCAAGTCTCATTATCCTTAGGAGAGTAAAGTGATAGATCAAGATAATCCAATAGGTACATAACGTTTCAAAGAACTGTTGAGCGAACAAATACAAATGAGTTCAAGTTTAGTAGTCAATAAACATTTTCCCCATTAGAATCTTTATCCAAACTATTAACCAACTAATTTAAAGACATACTTTATTTTCTTTATTGGAATTATTAATAGAGTTATGATCCAAAGATTGGAAGCCAATGTAGAAGAATAAGGCTTGAGGTATCATGGATCAATCTATTATTGAATAACACTAACTCTAAATCAATCCATCAAATAAACAGAAGAGGAAAGGCTCATACTCCGGCCCGACCTGTCATAAGCATGTTCTCCAACTTAAAATGTTCTTAGAATTGTGTTTTCTTCCACAGGTATTTACTTGGTGCTGGAAGGACAATGAGAGACTATCTCACTGAACAGACTCATTTTATTTTACAGGCAAGGATACAAGGTCCCAGAAAAGTTCATTTACCCAAGTCAGTGACCTAACTGCATTTAATCATCTGTTATTCCTGAAGGTCTTCCAGCTCTATTGCATAATCACAGAAACCATAAATATATAGCAGTAATTTGCTTGTGACACTCAAACAAGAGGTTTCTGTTTTCCCTGAATAGGCACTTTTGTATGTGGGACTTTGACAATCCTGAGGAAGGCCAGAAGGGGACAGGGGCCTCTATCCATTTAATAGATTTAGGAATCACAGGCAAGCTCTTCTTAGATATGTTTAATTAAATAGGAGTTAATAAGCACCTACTATGAGCACACTAAGATACAAAAATAAAGGATGAGCAATTAATTCAGGCTGGGATATGTGAGAAGTCTTCATGGAATAGTAATACAATACTTAAAGAGGGCTTTGGGGCTTGGTGCTATGGCTCGCACCTGTTATACTAGCACTTTGGGAGGCCAAGGTGGGAGGATTTGACAGTAGGATTTTGAGACTCATCTGAACAAGACTGAGACCTGCTCTCTACCAAAAAAATAGAAAAATAAGCTGAGAGTGGTGGTGGTGTACCTGTAGTCCAAGCTGCTTGGGAAGCTGAGGGAGAAGGATCGCTTGAACCCAGGAGTTCAAGGTTGCAGTGAGCTATGATCATGCCACTGAACTCTATCCTGGGCAACAGAGCCAGACCCTCTTGCAAAATAAATAAATTAATTAATAAATAAAGAGAGCTTTTGAAGGTATTCAATATAGAGCTGGAAAACATAAAAGGCTTCTGTCCGTCTAGCAGAATTATAAAAGATTTCTCTTCTAAGAAGACAGTCTTGGCAGCTTTTCAGAATAAGGGGGACCTATTAATAACAACGTGAATACATATAAAACTGCTTCATGTTGATTTCCCTTGAATATTAAGGTGTTCTTATTGTGAAATAAAAAGGACAAAATACCATCACCTTGCTATGCATGAACAGAAATGCAGGAGACATAAGTTTGATTTTGATTTAGTTTTCTCAGTTCAACTGAGTAAATACTAAATTTTTAAAAAGTCAGTATTTTGTATCATTGTAATTTTTCCAATGTAATTAAGCAAATATTAACTTTCACAGGTCTTTCACTATAAGTTTTGGGGCAAGTGTTGCTAAATATATTAAAACATTTAACATTTTAGCCACACTATTAAGTATTAAAACTAAAACATTTATTACTAAGTCAGAAAATACTTGATCCTAGGGCCTTTGCTTTTTTCCTTATATGTTGCAATATTAAATTTGGCCACTAGATGGAGATCATTTTCTTAAACAGGAAAATCTATTTTAAATACCTTAAAGGCCAATATTATCTACTCATGAACACAACCTCTTAAATACCATCCATAAAATAAAATTTCACAATACATAGGAAGTAATTGCAAATTTTGATAAAATAACATTGATCTAAGTAATATTAGTATTAACTCTACAGACACAGAGAATCATCTAAATATGATTACTAGTGTTTTATTAGACTTCTACTCAAAAAAAAAAAAACTCAGGGAGAGTAAATCAAAATTTCATAAGACATCACTGAATACTTGTTACGTTGTGGCCAAGTAACATAAGTATTGTTAGTAGTCTGGGGAATCGCTCTTAATTTTGGTAACACAATTTTTATCAGAAAATAGTTTGTTTTGGAAGTGGACCTAGGAGATGACATCATTTGCATAACTGATTTCCATTCTGTTAAATGCTCCTATAATCAAAATTCATTATCAAGGAAAGGTAATGTTCCTGAAAATCTCTAGTCTGAAGCGTGAACAAAGGTCAGAATGACCTTATAGAAAAAGAGACTCTGTATTATGAAAACTTCAACAAACGTTTACATTTTCTATGTCTTTATTATTTATTTATTTATTTATTTCGAGACAGAGCCTCAAGTTTTTGCCCTGGGTGGAGTACTGTGGCATCACAGCTCACAGCAACCTCTGACTCCTGGGCTCAAGTGATTTTCCTGCCCCTGCCTCCCAAGTAGCTGGGACTACAGGCACCGGCCACAATGCCTGGTTATTTTTTGGTTACAGCTGTCATTGTTTGGTGGACCCAGGCTGGACTCAAACCCATCAGCTCAGGTGTATGTGGCTGACGCCTTAGCCGCTTGTGCCACAGGCATATGTCTTTAGTTTAGCACTTGAATGAACACCAGTAAGTTAAACATAGCGCTTCTGTCAAGGTACTTAACTAAGTCTGGTTAAGGGAGAAGAACATGAAGCAACTGGAGACAGAACCTGAAACGTCTGACAACTGTCTTAAGCTCTGTATAAATAGTGACGTGCTAAGTTGTGTTGTAGGCCATCAGAATATGTGATTTAGACAGTGAATGCACACTGGGTTTAAGGAGCTGAAGTACACACATCTTTGAAGGGCAGATGAAAGATGTCCAGGCGGAAAAAAATTGGGGTGGGGTGGAGGGTGTCCAGCAAAAATGAGGCAGCAAAAGCCAACCCGAGAAGGAAGGAGAAACTCATCTGTGTAAAACAGGAAATTTAGTATCAGGTTCCATTTGAGGGTTGATATTAACGAACAGTGGGAACTCGTAAGAATGACAATTTTGAATGGTTCAACCTAGGAGGTGATATGTTTGCGGAAAGCTAGGACAAGGGGAATCAGCTTGTTATATAGAAATACATGGAGGGTGGCACCTGTGGCTCTGTGAGTAAAGCGCCAGACCCATATACTGGAGGTGGGGGGTTCAAACCTGGCCCTGGCCAAAAACTGCAAAAAGAAAGAAAGAAAGAAACACATGGAAAGACACACATCAGCTTTTAACACTGACATCCCAGGGCAGTGAGAAAGGCAAGACTGTTACTTTTCACATGTATAATTTCTGATTTGTTAAAATAAATGTATTATTTTGGCAACTGAATAAAAAGTAGAAAGGGTGGTGCCTGTGGCTCAGTGAGTAGGGTGCTGGTCCCATGTACTAAGGGTGGTGGGTTCGAACCTGGGCCAGCCAGACTGCAACAAAGAAATAACTGGGCCTCGTGACCGGCGCCTGTAGTCCTAGCTACTCGGGAGCCTAAGGCAAGAAAATTGCTTAAGCGTAAGAGTTGGAGGTTGCTGTGAGCTGTGATGCCATGGCACTCTACCAAAAGTGACAAAGTAAGACTCTGTATCTAAATAAATAAATAAAAAAATAAAGTAGAAAACAGATTGGAAAATGACAAAGAAAAAAATAACTAAAAGGAAACCCTCTTCCCCTCAAAAGGTTTATTCATTACATTTTTCGAGAGAATACTTTAGCACTCAGTGAGTAGTAAATCAAATGAGGATTAGATTACTTATTAGATATTTACCTTTCTGAAAGTTAGCCTAATAGTTTTAGGCTGAAATTACATATGCCTTCAAATAGGTTACTTACTTTTGAAATAACAGTTTATGTGTAGTCTATGTGGTGTTAATAACAAGACAGGAAGGTGATGAAGAGTAAGGTAACTGTACTCTTAGATGCTGGTATCAAAGGGATCATTCGTGAATTTCCCAAACACATTCTGCAGCATATATTCACTTGTATATGGTGAATTCTCTTTTGACTCACTGCCCTTTAGATGGAGCCCAAGCATAAGATTAGCATAAACTTTGGAAAGTAACTAAAGAATGGAGGGGAATAAACATAGCCAAGTATGAAGATGGTTATAATAATAATAATACAATTTTTGGAGCACTTTCCATGAGTTAGGCACTGTGCTTTATATACACATATATTATCTCATTAAATCCTCACAATAACCTTTTGAAGTAGGCACTATATTTCCATTTGAGCATGAGCAATCTGAGGCACAGAGAAGTGTCTTTGTGTTGAAAAATGTGTTCAAGACCACACAGCTCACAGATGGGTTTTAAGCTTAAGCTGTCTGATTCTAGAGCATAGGAGAAGGGTCACTGTTTGTGTCTCTTTCAAGAAGTTTCCCACTAACCGTTAAAAAAAAATACAAGAAACCCTTTTAGCTTCCTCACCCAGATGGATCTTCAAGAGTTAACTCTTTGAAAGTAACATTCTGATCAACTTATAGGTCACATGTGTGCAGGCTAATTCTGGGACTAGGTTTTCATCTGACCCACCACTATGGAATTTGCCAAATTCCCTGATATTTCTAATTTTGAACGCAGAAGAAGGGGCACAAAAGAGTCTCAGGTATAACCCATGTGGTGGGTTTCTTCATAGAGTTTGAGATTTCATTTGGATTTAAGGGAAAATCCGTGAGTCTGTGAAGGGCCTTCTTGAATGGAACAAGTGAGATGCCCTATTGTTCCACATATGGAAGAAGAACCTCCATAGCTGACCACCTTCCTACACTGACCATCTCCTTAAGTTGACCTAATTTTCAAAGACCAGACATACACTGCATGGATATATGAGTACAGTAGCCCTAGTTTCTTATGGTGACCACCTCCGTATGTTGATCAGTTTGTTACAATCCTTGGGTAGTCAACTTACAGCAGTTCTACTGTATTTTCTTCCCTTAACGCAATTTAAGAATGCACACATTCCTTGAAAGAGCTTTTACCAAAAGCAACTGTAGATGACCCCTTATGAGGGGGCTGTAAGGATCTGGATGTCCTGCTGCATTCAGAAGGCCATGTGTGTCTAGCACTACTCAGGACCATTCCCTCTCCAGGCCCTTCCCTTCCTACGGAACCAGCACCCCACAAGCAACAAACAGAAATCAGACCTACTGACCAACAAACACACTGCTCCCTGTGTGCACTCTCCATTTCAGTGGAATTACAGTCCCAATCCACCTTCCATCCAGCTCCCTACTTGCCTGCTCCCATATTTCCTGTCTACTGACTTTGCAATTATTCATCTTCTTAGGAGCATTTCTCATCTTTTTGGCTTGATCCTGGAGGAAGCTTTCCTGGCTTAAACATTTTTGCATCTCTTCTTGAGCATCATCTGGGTTCTCCCCTGAGCCAGAGGTCAGCTACTGTCCTGGATAAATAGGTCCCCTCATCTAGCCTAGTCCTCAGGCCCCCAGTAGGAAGCCTAAAGGAAGGGAGAGATAGCGAGTGCCCCAGTGGAGCAGTTCCTAGGAGCTCCTATCAACAGTTTCCCCCCGTACTAAAGCATCGATGAAGGGTTCCCCAGGAGCATCTGAGAGCTGCCTCTTCTGCTATGGATTAAGGACAATGATGTGCTGACAATATAAATCTACCAAAAATGTTCCTTTGAGATGATTATTGGGAGTTTGAAAACACACAGGTTAGATTTCAAATCTTGGTTCTGCCACTTTCTAGTTGCAAACCCTTGGGCAAATTACTGTACCTTTCTAGAGGGCTTTCACTTCCTGATAAGGATAATTACAGCACCTAGTTCTAGGGCCATTACAAGGATTAGACGACAAAATGTTTGGAAAGCGTTATCACATTGCCTGGCAGCTAGGACCAGTCTGTCATTTAGCAGCTATTGTTTTCACTTTTATTACTCTTTAACTTTCAGGGCCATCTTAGATCTAAGCCATTCCCTTTACCTAAGCAGAATAGCAGAACCTAAAGGGAGAGATGAAAGAGGAAGGGAGCTGAGGGCCACATCACCTGAATCAACTCTGGCAATCACAGAGGGGACAAATGCTGGAGCCAGGTTGCTCTTACAACTTCAGCTGCTTGCCCGCCTCCACCCGACTCCACAATTCCAGTCTGATAACATTGGGGCCAGGGTGGAGACTATTGATCTTTCTCTAGATAGTCCTCATTGAGGAGAAAGAACAATTTCCTGCTAGGAAACACGGAAGACTTAGAGGTCCCAAAAACCTAGGTGGAGCTGCAGCTGAATATAATGAGCAGAAACATTCTTTCAGATCTCAGTCTCCAGGCAGAGGATGTAGCTTGTGGATCAGGGTCAAACTTACATTGCTGTTTATTTTCCTGTGCCCGACTCTCCCATGTAGATTGTAGCCCATGCTGTTGGCTGTAGAACGGAATTGATTTTGGAACTCTGGCAAAGGGTGGGGATAGGAGGATTTTTGTCTTTGAGTTTAAAGGAAGAGTAACTGAAACTGGATGATGACATACAATTTTTTTTCCTATTCGTAATATTAAATATTTTGCCCATTGTTATCAATATCACAAGGTTATAAAACGTGTTTGTAATTAATTCCAGTGACATTTGCCTATTCAAAATTTCCCTTTAGGCCAAATATCTATTCTGGAGTGAAGAAAATATGGATTTTCAAAATTCACCATCTTAACATTTCCTTTCTCTGATTATCTATAGAGATGAGACCGTAGAAAATAACATTTTTACAGTGATATGCACAGATGGCAGTCTTTCCCAATTAATCATAAAACTGCATGTCGAACTTAAATAGGATATCTTGAGAGGACGTGATATTTAGCTACTTTACTAGATTACGCACATAAACGACACTACGCAGGTTACCTTGTGTCACAAACATGTTGGCACAGAGGACAGACATTTAAGAACAGGAACACTTTGCCCTTTGTTTTCACAGATGGTTTTTATAAACTAAAGCCCGGCACAAAGATGAAGGGTACCTGCTTATTTATGAGTAAATATCAGGTGATCACTGGAAATATACCACATTTGTTTCTGGCTTGTCAGTGACGCTCCCAAGTAACTAGGACAATTAAGAAATTCAAGATGAAAAAGAGGGCATAAGTTTGATGTCTGGATTGGAAATGTGAAGGGATAAGTTTGATTTGCTAAGTAGCTTTTTAATGGAATGATATGGACAAGACATCCTGAAAAATGTTTATTAGACTAGTATTATGGACTGAATATTTTTTACCCCCCAATACATTATGTTGAAGCACTAACTCCAATGTGACTAAGTTTGGAGATGGGGCCTCAGAGGAGGTGATAAAGGTTAAATGAACCATAAGGTGATAAAGGTTAAATGAAGCCCTAATCCAACAGGGCTGGCACCGAGATAAGGAGACAAAGAGACACAGAGTACTCTCTGTGCCCTGAGAGGACAGGGTGAGAAGGCAGTCGTTTGCAGGTAGGAAGAGAACCATCAACAGGGACTAAATCAGTAGCACCTTTGTCTTAGACGTCTCAGTCTCCAAAACTGTGAGAAAATAAATTTCTGTTAAGGCCAACCTGTCTATGGTGTTTTGTTACACCACTTAAGCTGACTGAGATAAAGTACAAATCAAGAATTATTTTATTGTAAGTTTATAGTTTACTTTTTAATGATTGTTTTTAAGAAAGCTTTTTTTAACTGAAATTCTCCTTAAGAAAGGATCTTAAGTAATTTCTAACACTAATGGAGTAAAGCTCTTCCCCTTACATTTTCTTCTAAGAGTTTTATAGAGATTGTTGTCTCACATTTAAGCCTGTTGAGATGACATTTGTGTATGTCGTAAGATAAATGTCCAACTTTATTATTATTTTGCATGTGAAAAATCTAGTTTTCTTAGCACCATTTTTTAAATTTTTTTTAAATTTGTTTTTTATTAGATCATAATTGTGTACATTAATTCTCTCATAGGATACAGTGTGTTGCTTCTATATGCAGTTTGGAAAACTCTCATCCAAGTGGCTAACATAGCCATCATGTCTTTCTCATAATT
>CAUYQV010005278.1:0-14492 GCA_963574575.1 Galagoides demidoff
TTTTATAGGCTTTGCGTAAGCATATTACAGAAGCGAAAGGTGGCTGGTTAAGGGGGGTTACAACTCAGGTAGTCATAGATACAGCAATGGAACGATAATTAATACAGTTTCAGTTGACAATGGATACATTTTATATCACAATGGTTATGGTTATACCACAGTAATTAATCAAGTCTCAGTGAGTTTTCCACCATTGTTCATCTACTGAGAACTTGGGGGTTTTGTGAAACTTGGGACCTTTTTCCTTGTACCTGAAGCTTGTTCTTGACAACTCTAGGAGGAAGAAGGGGGCCTGGGAACGTGTTTTCGGCCACCCTGGGGGGAGGAGGGACTTGCCTTGTTCCTGGAGTCGACTCTGGGGGAGAAAGGAGGAGGAGGGAAATGGGCTGGAGAGGGTGGGGAGAACAGGTGAGGGCTGGGGAACAGGAGTGGGCAGGGGAAAGAGGGCTGGGTTACAACAGGACCAGTGTCCATCCTCCTTCTGCCCCAGGCCCAAGTCCAGCTTCAGGATCCAGAAGCCCTCTCAGGACTGAGCTCCATTTTTGTCCTGTGCTTTCTCAGAAAGGGGCCTCAGTCTGTTTCTCATCATCAGTCTAAGAAGCAGCCTGGAGGGGTGAGGCTGTTGTGGGGTCAGGAAATCCACTGGAGGGTGGGATGGCCGGACACCTGCCCACATGGGGCTCAAAGCTGTGGGTGCCCTTCAGCCCACTGAGGCCCAAGGCAGCAGGAGGTGGGTACCCCATCTGCAGGTACTGGCCAGAGGGCTCTGCATAAGCCCACAGGGCCAGCAAGGCATGTGGTGGGAACCCCACCATCATCAGGGTCATGGGAAGCCCCACCACAGGACTGACTCCCCTGGCAGAGATGCTCCACATGCAGACACCAGGTCTAACGTGTGGGCCGGGAGCAAGGGAGGACATGAGGTTTCTTGTCACTAACAAAGAAATTGAAGGTTTAAATAGAACAGAAGGGTGCCTTCATCAACTAACTTGGTAAAGTATAAAAGCCTAATTTATCAGGCCTCTCAGGGTCCTGGAGACAACACATCCGAGCTGTGGCCAGGAGGACAAACAGACATGCCAAGGCCAGTGCGGGAACAGCTTCCCAGTGTGATCCTGAACACTGGCCTTGGGGTCACGGGCCAGATGGGGCAGGGCTGAGAGAATGGTTAGGGCAGCGTAATTGTAAACTGGGCATACTGTAAACCCGGGAGTTGGGGCAGATTGACCCTGCCACCCCTGGCTGAACTTGACCTGCTTCCCTGACCCCTCCAGATCAAATCCACCTGTCATCCTCCAACTCCTGGTGTGCCTGCATGTCCCCCTTAGGCACTGCACCTGGACCTTTGGCCTTGGGTGGTCCAGGACAGCCAGGTGGCCTGTGCTTTCTCATAAAGGGGCCAGCCCCTACCAGCCTCACCTAGAGATGGAGGGTCCCAGATTCACCATGTAGAGGAGAGGATAGGGGGAGGGGCTCTGACCAGGTGTGACTAGGAGGATGAGGCTAGCTCTCTCTGTCAAATGGTCCACCTCGGGACTGTTTTAGGAGAGAAACTGATTGGATCCATCCAGTCATCTGTTTGATTCCAAAACAAAGGTACACACAGAATTGTGCCTCTGGCTGGCAGGAGAAGGGACAGGAGTGTAGTTGACCTTATCAGAGCCAGGAGAAAATGATCCCCACAGGAAGGCCTGAGGAGTGGGAGTCAGCCCCACTGGGTCAGGCCTGGGGGAGTCGGGGACAGACCCCTCAGGGAACCCACAGGCTTGTAGCCCTTGCTGTTGGGGTTGAGGTTGGCAGAGGAGCCGCTTTTCCTGGGCCTGGGTCTGAATTTGTGCTCACACCAGGGTCCCCTCTCCCAGGTTCCTGTCCCCATTTCAGGAGGGACTCACACCCTCAGGCTCTGACTTCCCACTGGCCTCATGCAGACCCCGTGTGAGTGTGCAAGGCTGGTGTGACATTGGCCTTCAGTTGTGTCATTTGAGCCCTTTCGTCCTTCCTTCCTTCCTGAGAGGTGTTTGTTATGAGACCTCCTGCATCACTTACACATTCTGCAGCTGTTTTGTTGTTGTTGTTGTTGTTGTTTTTGTTTTTTGTGTGTTTTTTTTTGAGACGGAGCCTCAAGCTATCCCCCTGGGTAGAGTGCCATGGCATCATAGCTCATAGCAACCTCCAACTCCTCGGCTCAAGCGAGTCTCCTGCCTCCGCCTCCCAAGTAGCTGGGACCACAGGCACCCGCCACAACGCCTGGCCATTTTTTGGTTGCAGCCATCATTGTTGTGTGGCGGGCCCAGGCTGGGGATTCGAACCCACCACCTTAGGTGTACGTGGCTGGCGCCTTAGCCAATTGAGCCACAGGCACTGAGCCACTTCTCAGTATTCTTATTTTCTTTCATTGAATAGCTGCTAGTAGTCCCAATATCTCCTAATTAATATTAATTATTAATATTAATATTATTAACTGTTGAGGTTATAGAATTAAGAACGTTTAGCTTACAAGTCTTAAGACATGAATTGGCTTCTTCTTACACTAGTCAGATAGTTTACTTAATCTCGTTAGGACTTTATTAAAACAAACGAAGAAAAACCACTCTTCATTTAAAAATAAATCATAGTAATTTTCTTTAAATAATTTTCAAATAAACTATACCTTAGCTGCCATTCACAATTATCTCACAGGTAAGAAGGTCTATGCTAATACCGGAAGGTGCTTGAAAGTTCATTTTAAAACCCAATAAACACTTTTATATTACCATTTTGTAGATATACTACTTTCTAATTATTAAATAGGGATATTTCAAGAGTAATATTATGAACCATGCCTTGAGTTTTCCCAATTTAAATGACTAAAGCCCCTGACACTGAATTTCAATCATATAATTTTATGTACGTGCATCTGTTAGTTGAAAAATTGAATATACACTGTCAAAATTTTTAAAACTGAAAGCTGTTTTGTAACATATTTTAAATTAAAAAAATGGAATACAGTGTTATTCTCTTAGCTTGTTTCATTCTTGTTTGTTTTTTTTTTAGCTTCAGCAACGAATTCTTGTCATAACATTAAAGAAATATGGACAGTTTTCAGCGATGCAATTGATAATGAACAAGTATGAAAATAAAACCATGGCTAATCATTAAAGACATCGTGAGAAAGGCAAATTAGGAAAATCTGTAGGTCGTCGTTTGTGCAACAACACACAGTTGTATCAATGCTGCCAGTCCAGGGTGACGTACAAATGATACCTTTACAGTGTCCTGTCAAGTTCACTATCCAGGGTTAGTCCTGCGTGGGTGGACCTGATCTGAACATGGCACCTCTTTCAACTCTCAAATCTCTCCTGTCAGTTCTTACTAATCATTGTTCGGTTCTGATCTGGCCTAGCCAACCTTAGGTGCTACACATGAATCTGTCATGGACATCACTCCTGGGAACATGTTCATGGAAGAACAGGATAAATCAATAGCTGTCCTGATGTGAACTGGCTCCCAGGATGGCGAGTAGTATGTCCTCATACTTTGCCTCAAGCTAATGGCCGGGATGGAAATTCTCATTGTTATTTTATCATTTAACGTTGACTGACTGTAACACCATAGTGGATGCTATAAGAAGTTTGCAAAGGAAAACATACCTCTTGGGGATGATAGCACTCGTATCCTTTAGATTTGCATGAAGAAATTTTGAGAGAAGAAATGTTTCTTGAAAGTGGTCCTCCACTCTCTCCTCCTTATGCTGTCATAGACGTGGCTAACTCTGTCTTACTATTGAGATCGCCGCCGTCTGGTTATGCTTAGGTAGAAATCATTATTAAAGGAGATGTGATGTCAAGAAAAAGGAATTTGGGGGCAAGAAGACTAATCCTGCAGTAGCCTTTGGAAGACCCCGGTGGCTTTCATGTGGTTAGACGTCCATAAATCAGGGCTCTTAATTTTTACTTCCAAAGATATTTTTAAACATTAGAAGAAAAATACATTAAAGATAGAATCAATTTTAATGGGCATTATTAGATCAATTAGCACTGAAGTATATTTTTGTCTAAAGCAGATATATTCATTCTTGCCTTATAAATGTAATTCTGACCTTCGGTAACTCACTGAAACCACTGCTGCATCCTAATATGAGGGTCTCATCCATTCCCCTGAATATTTGGGGAATATCTATATGCACACAGAAAAGCAAGCGCATGCACCCCCAGATTCAGATAGTTGTGGGCTCCCTGAACCCCTTTAGCTTTTTCCCTGTTCATGAATCCCAGGGTAAGAAACTGTCACTCGGCGTCTTTATCTCATGACATTTATTTGGATGATTAAATTGATTTCACCAGCAATAGTATCTGCCAAAAGGTTCCACATTCCTTTGTCCTTTTTGAATAGGTCCTTGTTGGCTAAAGAATCAGGGAAGAAGTTTTTTAAATTTGATTTTCATTTGTAAAAGCTAGTTGGCTATATTCCAAGGGAACAAAGCCAGATTGTCTTTGGAAGTTGAAACTAAAACTCTGCACTTGTGATCGGAGACTTGAGTGCTATGATTCATTAATACTATTTTGATATCCAGTCCTTGAAAAATACTCTGTATGAACAATTGGGGAGTCTCGTGAAATAGTTTTGACATTTCGCTAACATCAGTGCTTCAACACTGAGCCATCTGCTCGAGAGTGGCGAGTCTGGATGAAAGGTGTAAACCTGGATTAGCATCGATATGGTTTTCTATCAAGTTTGGCTCCTTCTCATCTCACTGGATGTTTTCCAGGTCCCTTTGGAAGCCAAGATTGCCATTGTGGAGTGCAATGCCATATGTTAAGATTCATGTGACATATTACCTAAAAGTCATGAATTATTATACCATGTCTCTTTACTAAGCTGTGATTAGAAATGTTTATGGAAATGCACCTCCCAAGGAAAAACGGCACCCATTGTCGGGCAACAGTTTGTCTGGAGGCACTGGTGGGATTCCCTGACTCAGTCAGAGTATATCTCAAAACAGACTAATCCTCGGATAATGAAAAATCAATGCCTTTTTCTAAATGTACTGATCTTGTGGGGGGAGAGCGGATTAGGGGATTCATTAGGAATAAGCCAGTAAGTTCCTCTGAAAACTCAGCAAGAAAAATGACATGATTCAAAGCCTCCATGAAATGCCTTGTATCTAAAGGCAAGTCAAAAATGGCCAAAAGACACATCATGTTGCTAAGGAAAACATCAATGTCAGGGTTTTCTGTTGGGTTTTTAAAAATGCAATAGGTATATATAAACATATACTCACATATATAGCCACATGCATAAGCATATACATGGTATTTTCTTGTCGCTAATCAGAGAAACTGCAGGTTATTCAAAAGATGAATAAACACAGCTCATCTTGCAATTTAAAATATTATACTGTACCTTGGCTTTTAAAAGGCTTTTCAAATGCCTGCTCTCTGGTTTTTTATGCATAAATAGAAGGTAAGTACTTTGGCCTATTGTTCTAATAGAAGCAATAGACCAGCCCTGCTATAGCTGCATGCTCTTATCTTAGTCCCTTGCCAAGAAACTTGTTATAGGTTGATGCCTAAGAATTAGACTAACTTTGGGCTGCAGGAATGTTTCTATGTTCTGTGTTCTTCCAATTGGTATTTGAACTAAGGTCTGTAGACACTTCCTGATAGATAAACATTTATATTACTCTTAAACCATCTGAGTAAGATCATTTTTAGATTAATGCTTACTGTTAAAAGGAAATAGTAGTTATTATGAGAAATAAAGATAAGTCATAGAGATCAAAAAGGCTTATTTAATCTTTGGAATATGTTACATGTTGTTATTACATATTAGTAATGAAAGGTTAATCAAGATTGATAATTTTTAAAATCATCTGTACGAGATAGACATATTTTTATATGTAACAATAAATAACATTGTCAGTAACTTTTGGTATGTATATTTTTACTGACCTAATAAATGTGGCATTCAAGTGTAAGAAACATTCCCACATATAACCGATCCAAATTATAAATGTTTCTAACTCCTTAGGAAATTATATGGAAGCAGGGTGCTTATACTATATGTATGTACATTTTTCATGCACATTTCACGTAGTTATAAAATAAATAGCTACCCCCAAAACTTGCTGGGGCATATTTTCTTAGCTCCAATTGAACCTAGTGGGCACATAGTCAAGGCTCGGTGGCACTGTGGGATCAGCCACACGTGATTATGTATGGGATCAGCGTGATCGGCTGTCACTGGTTTCACTGACATCTGTCCCCACAGTGAGACAAGCTGCAGCATGAATTATTGAAGACATACACATGCAGATCTGTGTCATGATTACGCCAAATAATACATTTTGCCGCACTCTTGAGAGCTGAAAGAAGTTATGGCCCACGTTGGCTTTAACCCCTTTTGACAATCTGCTACCATGTTACAGATTTTAAGAAGAAACACAACACTGTGACACTTTATGACAGGCTTTTGTCTTAGAAATATGTGAAAACAAATCCTCTACTGCCCGCCCCACCACCACCCAAAGAGTGTTTATCTGTTCTCTGTAGCAGACATTTGCCAAATGGTTGGTATATACTCGTTTGGTAAATCTTCCTGCTTTATCAAATCATTAATATCCTATAGTTCAGTGGCAAAAACAGAAGTAGTTTATCTGTACAGTGATTTCAGTTTGGCAGATTAGTGGATGTTACTTCACTAAGAAAATGCCTGTCACTGGAGGATTTTGAGTAGTAGTTTACAAAATGTAACAAATGTTTACATCAATAACTTTTACAAAGTTGTTGCAGAATTTAAATGATGTGGTTGATATTCTTATCAATCAGGAAGTATATTCCAGAGCTGCAACTCCAGGGTCTGTCTTTTGAAAGTTTGGCACTGTTTAAAATAGTGCTATTATAATACAATCTCCACAAAAGAGTATCCAACATTCAATTTTATCAATTACATATATATTTATATGTTTAGGTATTGAAAGTTGGATACTTATAATTCTGAGGCAAATTATGTTGTTATATTGTTAATGATGTTACTACTTAATTGAATGACTCAAATATAACCTGTGTGGGTTTGAATAAGTGACTTTACCTCTCTCTGCATCTCAGTATTACTCAATTATAAAATAACATAATAGATACATACTTGCCTATCATGCACGGTTCTTGTATAGGTAGAATAAATTAGTAGATGTTAAATGTTTAACAAATTCAGAACACTCTACTATTTAATATCCATAATAGCTGTTATAATGCCTTGTTCCTTGGAAGGTATTTGCATTTAACAAAGACATTTTCATTTCCTTTTGGAAAAATGGCTAAGAAATTTTCCAATAATTATATCCCCTTTTTTAGATTCCACTCTATGCCTATTTCAGTTTTTAGTACTCAGTGGCTTCAACAGTGGTTGTGGCTCTTAGAAATAAATGTTTTTCAAGGTGCCTAGAAGAATGGGGACAGGTATCGTGGGGCTACTATGTTTTTTGGTTTTCCCATGTTTCTGTATATCTCGGGGGAGTAACTGACTGCCTTTATTTCTGTATTGTTAAAAGACCTTTCTACAGTAAACTGTCTTGGAAGACGAGGCAGCATCTTTCTCCTTTTATGTCTAGTGTAAAAGGGTTGGGTTCTGAAAGCTCAGGGTTCCGCTCTATAAAGCCACCCATTGATGTGCAGGTATCATGTTGTGCTTCTGACGTGGCCATGCAGGGGCTGGGGCTTAGCACAAACACCCATTCTCTGGCTACTGCTGTTGCATGAGTCATAAGCAGTCTTTGAACCATGAGTCTTACGTCTTCTGCCAACATCCATGAAATTGTAGTAGTCTAACTTGTTAGGTTGCAAGTATGGTAAAATCTCAGACCCTTCACAGTCCCTAACAGATATTTCTCTACAACATCTTCCAGTGTGTCCCTCACCCAGAGTGGCTAATCTTTTCACAAAGAGAGATTTATATGAGGGAGGGTGACTTTGAAATAGAGGAATTAAAAGGCAATAAAAAAATGATTGAGAAGAGTCTAAATTCACTGTTCATCAGGAGATCAATAGAAGAGTGTTTAACTGTAATGCATTGATCGTATTGGTTTCTTGTAGACAGCTCTAGGGAATAAAAACCTGATCTTTAACCTGGACTGACCTACCCCATGGCAGTGCATCCTGACCACAGGGAGCTAGTTCCTAGTCATTATGTGATAATAATGGTCTTCTGTAATAATGTATCACATTCATAATGTAATAATGCAACTATAGCAAGCAGACAGGACAGTTATCTATGTGGAGTAATTTCTCCATTGCTATCCATGATTCCCTAGGCTAGGGTGAGATCAGAATAAACATTGGAGAAGGTATAAATTTTCTCTTAAACTCAAATAATTGAAAGCACACCAGCTAACTAAATGGAGAAGGCATGATGTACTTTCTTGGTACTTTACTGGGTTGTGTCAACTGAAGAAATTATGTGAATATAAGGTTGTTTTGTGCCAGGATGAGAGAAGATGAAGACATCCTTCCTCGGATGTCTCATACGCCAGGTTACACTGACACTCCCTCAAGATTCCGTTTTAGAGCCTGTCATATATGCCACACTTTAAATATTATTTGTACACCTGCAGTATACTGTACCTCTGAATACTGAAGCAATCTGAGCTATCTTTGGATTTTGAGGGAAGGGTAGAGAAAATTGAAGGGAGAAATCTTTGTGAAGAATTAAAAGTCTCCTTGTAAAGATTGTTAAGAGAAAAAATCATTTTTCAAAAAAAACTATGGCTTTTTGTCAAGTAATGAAAGAATATATGGAAAATATCTGCATTGTTTGCAGCTGATACACTTGTCCCCTCCTATGTTAACTTATTTATGAGTATGCAAATTTTATGCAAAACTAAGAGCCTCCCTGGGGGTATAACATTCTACTGTCAGCAAGATATTCTAAAAACAGATGTTTTAATATACTCTTTAGGATTTGATGAGGAAAATTATGAAGTGCTACATGAAGTCAGTTTTTGTAATTTGAAAAATTTTCAAAAGCACACTGATGCAGTCTTCCTTAGAATAGATATATAAATCTTCTCTCACTATTATTCAGCATAAAAAAAAAAGATTTAATGTGTCCAAAAATAATAAAGATATGCTATCTTAAAGGACTTCTAAGAATTCAGGCATTTCTTTCCTTTTACAATTATTATAATCCAATTTGGGGGGTATTCTGTGTCAAAAGCTTGCACTAATGTGAGTTTTGTGGGACTAGATTATTTACTGAAATATACTCCAAATAAAAGAACAGTTTATATAAAGATAATCAAGATTATAGAGTCATTACAATTTTCAGAGGTTGAGAGCCACTATACAATTACTGTAAATCTAACGATGGAATAGAATCATTTTCCCAACATGGAACAAAAACATTCGCTGATTTGATCTCTCTTTTTTTAGGCCTCATTTAATGATAAAAATAGACAGCGAGCTTTCCTCATTTCCGTCTGCAGAAATGTGTGAATTAGTGGCCTGACATATGGCGTGTCAGGTGTGAGAGGCAGGAGCCACTTTACCTCCAATTCCCATCGCCCACCAATTCAGACCCTATTTCTCCTGCTAATTTTTCAAAGCTACAGAAATATTTACTAAGATGAATAAGGTCAAATGGATCAAAATTGCTAAGTTTATGGGCTTCTCCAATATTAAATATGGAAATGGAGGTTTAGTCCTATCATTCGTAGCCATAAACTCCTATTAAACAATGAAGACGTTTCTAAACAGCTAAATCCCGGTAAGCCTGTCAGAGGAACCTTTTTTCCCAGTGATATTCCTGTTGGAAAAAAAAAAAAAACAAAAAACTTCTGGCTTTTGGCTCTCAATACTAATTTATGTGCTGTTTTACATATATTTGCATATGACATTCCCGAGCCCCTAATTTCAAGTATGCAAAATAAAATAAAATTAATTAAATAGAGTAAATGACTACAATTGATTTCCGATTCAATGGGAAGGGCATGGCACAGGCAAAGTACATGACAGATTTTAAAACCGATAATTCTAGGAAAAGTCGGGACCCCCGAAGCTGCAGATGGCTGTGCCTCGACTTCTCCTGGCGGCGGCCTGCTGAGGACCCCTTGGCTCGCCCTGCCTTTGCAGGGGTCCCACTCCCAACTATCAGAGGTCATATCGTTAACAGCAGCCGCAGCTGCCGTTTTTACATTTGTACATATACGTACATGATCTTATTTGATTATTACATCATCCTCTAAAGGAGGCAAGATAAAATTACTTTCCTTAACTTATAAATGAAGAACCCAAGAGCCACATAGGTTAAGTTCTCAGGTCATTTATAGCAAGCTGCGTAGTTAGAGGGGGAAAAAAGCTGAGATCGTCTCCGCCAATGCAACACTCCTTCCTCCGCTCCTGCGCCCACGCATCTCCCACCCTAGATTTATTTATTTTATTTTATTTTATTTTTTGCAGTTTTTTGGCCGGGGCTGGCTTTGAACCCGCCACCTGCTCCTTTGAGCCACAGGCGCCGCTCATCGTAGTTTCATGAATGGGCTGATAGCCGATGCGTTTGGTGTGCTTAGTACCCTCCTCCCCAAGCTCTTTTGGGGCTCCCGTATGTCCCCTATTCTCTCCGTCACTTTAGCTTCTTAATGTCTAATGTGTTCTCCAGTTCGCCCTCCCACCTGTTCTGAGAAGAGGGTCGTACAAACTCAGCGCACTGCGACGTCCCTGATTTCGGGCACAGTCACGCAGGACCCAGCAACAGGGGCACATTCTGAGAAGGCGTCGTCAGGCGGTTTCGCCGTGGTGGGAATGTCACAGAGGACACCCAAACCCAGTCCGTGTGGTAGGGATGTGGTTCCCAGGCTACGAGCCTGTATGGCGTGTTACCGTGCCGAACGCTTTAGACAACTGTAGCACATTTCTGTTTCAATCGTTCGGCAAAAGCTCAAGTTCTCCCCAAGGCCGCACTGGCCTCCTGGCTGTTCTCTGAAGGCTGAACTCCCACCTTGGAGATTCCCTGCTTGTCCTTCCATCCGCCTGGGCGCCTCTTCCCTGGCTATCTGCAGGGCTCACTTCCGTGTCTCCTCCAACGATGCTCAAGTGTTACCTTCTCCTGAAGGCCTCCCGTGACCCCGTGATTGCATTAATGTACACAGCTGTGATTTAATAAAATAAATAAATAAATACAACTGAAGCGTCTCCCTAACCAGATCTGGTGTTCACTATTCCTCTTTATGTTTTTATACTTAAATTTGAGGCTCAACTTAACATGATGGTATAGATAAGAGCGAGGGAGAATTTCCTAGAGCAGCTGGTACTTCAGTTAGGTCCTGGAGAATGAGCAGGAAGAAGGGGCCATCCGACGCTCTGCACACCCAAATCCTACCTCGTTTCAGCTCCCAGTACAAAGACTACTTTCCACAAAGGCATCTCTGGTTTTGTCCAAGGCCAACGTAACTGAATTACTTTTCCTTCAAATTTTTGAACAATAAATATATCTTTTATGTTTTCTATCTTGTCTGACATTTGTTAATAACTATATCATATTTCCTCTAAAATGAAATCCAAGCCTGATTTATTTTGTATGCTTTGTGGTGTCAACGGAATAAGTTAAATAGATTGGAGAAAGAACGAATGGATGATTACAGGTTGGACGAATTAATAAATCTCATGTTTTTGAACTAACTCACACCCTTAACTTATGTTTTGCTGATATGCTAAGATAAATTAATGAAAAGCTACCGAATTGTATTATAGAATTATGCAGAATTATGTAGGATTGGCCATATTGTTTGCCTGCATTTTCACAAAAGTACTCAGGGGTCATTCTCTAAAAATCATTTTGAAATTGTCAATACTTACCCAAGTAATACTTTTCTTTAAATAATTCATTTTTGTGTAACTATTTGAGTATCCGTATAGAAGGAACTATCAATATATATATGTATTTTTTGAGACAGAGCCTCAAGCTGTCACCCTGGGTAGAGTGCTATCGCATCACAGCTCACAGCAACCTCCAACTCCTGGGCTCAAGCCATTCTCCTGCCTCTACCTCCCTAGTAGCTGGGATTAGGGATTACAGGTGCCCGCCACAACGCCCAGCTATTTTTTGGTTACATTTGTCATTATTGTTTGGCAGGCCCAGGCTGGATACCAGCCAGCTCAGGTGTATGTGGCTGGCTCCTTAGCCACTTGAGCCACAGGCGCCGAGCCAGAACTATCAATATTTTGCTAAAGTGCTAGGCCTTTCTTATTTCCAACCAAAGTATCTCCTATCATCATAATATAAGCTTATCTGTTATTAATTTTTAAATCTGGTGATTTCCTCAGATTCTTACAAAAAGTGAAGGAGTTATCCATAACTGTGACATAATTTTCAGGGCTAAACGGAAAATAAAAATATGGACTATTTGTTAATAATGTATTAAGAATTTTGAGATGGTGACCAGAGAGCATTAAACCAAGCACAGGGCCCTGTCGTTACCCTAACCCTTTTCATTTATAGCCTCAGTTGGTAGCACTTTTGCCACGTAGCCAGAGCTAAAGAGCTGCCTACTTCACCTTCCAGTGGGGAAAACATTAAAAAAAAAAAAAAAAAGAAGGTAATAATCAGGAGGAGTGACTGAGCAGGCATGTTGTAGGCAATTGAGTTGTGTGTTTTTGCAGCATTAGACTTTTATTGAAGTGCAGTTTGTTATAGATAAGCACGTATGCTGTAGCTTTATAGTTCTATGAATTTCCATCAATTCAACACTTAAAAGTAACAAGAAACAAAGAAATACAACTGTCTGCTTTCAGGATCAGCCCTGTATCCCCTTTGGTTACTTATATCCTGCTGCCCCGACTTAGGTGTCATCCTGACTCCAACAGCCTAGGTTAGTTTTACGTATTTTTATATAAATGTAATAATATGGTATGTACTTTTTACACCCTACTTTTTTTTAGCTCAAAATTATGTGTGTGTCATCTTTATCATCAGAGTCAGCTGTCACCCACTCGACCTTGTAGTTGTGTAGGGTTCCATTGTGCGAATTTGTGACAATTTTTATTCTATTCTGTTGTTGATGTGCACTTGGGCAGTTTCCAACGTTTTGCATATTACAGATAGTGCTGCTATGAAATAATATTGCTATGATCGTTCTAGAAATAGATCTCTGTGAACATATGTGGGGATCTATTTCTACTGAGTCTATACCTAACAGTGGAATTACTAGGTCATGGGTATGCTTATTTTTAATGGATAACACACAAGTTTTTTAAAGTTGTTATACAAATTTACACCCATAGCAGCAGGGTATAAGAGTTATGGCTGGTATACATCTTTGACAACAGTTGGTATTAAGGACTCTATTTCAGCCATTCTGGTGTTTGCGTACTGGCCACGTTGTGATTTTAATGTTTATATCTCGGATGACTAATTCAGTTGACTATTTTGGTTAACATAGTGCAACAAGTGTATTGGAATCCTGAATAATCTTTTTGTGAAGTGTCTATAAAAGCCTTTTGATCATTTTTCCATTGGCTTGTTTATATTTTTCCTATCATTTATAGGAGCTTTTTTTTTTCTTGTTTTTTTTTTTTTTGTTGAGACAGAGTTCTCCCCTTTGCCCTGAGCAGAGTGCAATGGCATCGTAGCTCACTGCCCTCAGACTCTGGCTTGTAGGCATCCTGCTGCCTCAGCCTCTGAAGCCGCTGGGATTACAGGCGCTCGCTGAGGCGCCCTGCTGGGTTTTTCCATTTTTTCCCATGAGTTGGGGTCTCACTCTCACTCAGACAAGCCTCGAACTCCCGCCTCAGCCTCCCAAAGTGCTGGGATTACAAGCGTGAGCCACCGCGCCCGGCTTATAGGAGCTTTTAATGTAATATAGGTATGGGTCCTTTATTATGTATTAGGAATATTTTCTTCCTTTCTGTGGTTTGGCTTATCCATTTTACTAATGTTTTCTTTTTATGAATACTGGTTTATATTTTAAAAACATATTTTTTATTGGAAAATTACAAGACAAAAAACATAAAATGTCAGAAAATTTATGAAAAATATGCATCAGCCTTTGTGTAAATGATGCTAAATTGATGATGTGAAGCCTGAAGTAATGTCAAGTTAGTTTAAATAAGAAGAATAACACCAATAATGTGTTAAAATCAAAGAATTTTCCATTGAAATAGTGGAAACTCCAACTATCTATGTGTGCAGGCACAGGAAAGGCCTTGTGATATTGCCAACGGCTGTGCTGTGAAATGCTAACATTCACAAATTCTTATAGCACCTTAATTTTAATTCATTGATACCAACGCTTAATTATAATTCTTAATTCAGTGGATTATGGGCACTAATTTTATTTTATTTTATTTTATTTTTTTAATTTTTTTATTGAATGATAACTATGTACATTAATACACTTATGGGGTACAGTGTGGGGTTTTCACATGCAATCTGAAATACTTCCATCAAACTGATCAACACAGCCTTCATGTCATTTTCTCAGTTATAGTTTTAAAACATTCTGGTTCTACTCTTAGAGAGTTTCA
>CAUYQV010005285.1:0-43392 GCA_963574575.1 Galagoides demidoff
CTGCCTCCCAAGTAGCTGGGACCACAGGCGCCCGCCACAACGCCCGGCCATTTTTTGGTTGCAGCCATCATTGTTGTTTGGCGGGCCCGGGCTGGGGATTCGAACCCACCACCTTAGGTGTATGTGGCTGGCGCCTTAGCCCATTGAGCCACAGGCGCTGAGCCAAACTGTCCCTTCTTAAAATACACTGGTGCCAGCCCCATATGCCGGAGGTGGCCAGTTCAAACCCAGCCCCAGCCAAAAACTGCAAAAACAAAAACAAACAAACAAAAACCACTAGCACTGCCTTTCTGTGTGGTGGAGGGAGAAGCTGGTAGACCTCACAGCCATGTAGGCAGCATAAGAGGGGCACAGATTCACCTGTAACATTCTGGTCCCTGGAGCAATTCCCGGACTATGCTAGAACATTTAAACAAAGCCTTCCTGATAGCACAGGAAAAAATCAAAGTAAAAAAATGAGTGTTACAAACTAGATCAGCTAGTTTACACGCCATACTCCTTCTCAACTGGAGATTCTCTGCAGGCATTCCTCCTGGTTAGGTCAAGTTCTGCTTCCCTGTTGGAGGGCTTATCATTAACCTGACCACTCAAGGCACCTGGGGAAGTTTGGAGTCCAAAGCAAGGCAGACTCAAGTGAGATGACTATTCCTTCTTTTAAATTACCTGAAGCCTGCCTTTTAGGTTACCTCCTTCCTTGTCAAGGGTCTGCTCTTCCACTGAGGATTAGCATCAGGAAGCCCCACTTCCTTTAAGTAGACTTCACTCTATATGCACAGAGACCTATAACCACTTCTAAGAGAGAGCTCTGTGGAAGGATGTGCACTAAATCCGGCGTCTTTTCAAGAGAGTGACTTGTTAGCACCACAAGTGCCGGTTTCAAATACAGTGATAAACTGAACCAAGAGAACACAGTTAGGAAGGGGTATAGCATGAGTCAGAACTCGGTAGGTACTGACTCTGGCTGATAAACAGCAGGTTCATTCTAACGTAATAGGTAGGGTACCACTTCTGGATTGGTTGATGCCTGTGCCACACTGATTATGGAATGGCTTCAGTGTCACCCCATTCATTCATTACCTCATGATTCCTAAAATCCTAAATAACTGGGGATTTTCTTGGTGGCCACTGGAATAACCCACAGAGTGGGCAATTTCAGGGTAGGAGGGCCAGGTAGTCTAGTTTGTTTTGAAGGCTATGTGGCCTTAGTACAGCTTTTTAGAGCTCCAACCAGACTACCTCTGAAGCAAATCTATGACCAGCCACGCTCTTGGGCTCAGGAAATAAGGATGTGAAGCTGAGCTGTGTGTGCTGTATGTTAAAATTAAAAATGCTTCAGTATTGTACAATTCATCCATGTGACCAAAAAACAAAAAACAACTTGCCCTTCCAAATCTATTGAAGTAAATAAAAGTAATTAAAATTCCCAGAACTACTTTTAAAAATAAAGTATTAATTTTTAAAAATCACTAAAATTGAAATTATTTTGAAACAAATATTTGACTATAAGTAGACTCAGACCTCATATTATTTTCAGGAATTAAATTCTCATTTGAATAATTTTACAAAGAATTCAACAAGCTCCCAAACCCTTTTCAATGCTTTTCTTAGCAAAAAAAAAAAAAAAAAAATGCGGTTCATAGTTATTTTTTCTATAATGGAATGTGTAAGGATCCACTTTATACTTACTAACCAATTTTGAATATTCCAGGTCCTTTTACAAGTATTTTAATTTTTTTTCCAGTTACCAAAGGGGAAATATAATACTTAGTGACTAAAGGTATGGACGCTAGTGTCAGGCTGCGAGGGATTAAATCTCGGTTTCCCCACTTGTAGCTGTGTGATCTTGAGCAAGTTACTGAACTTTTCTGTGCTTTAATTTTACTCCGTATAAAGGGCATATGTATAGTACCTAATTCATAGGGTTTTGTTGAATAAATACTATAAAATATTAGAACAGTAAATATCCCATATTAGCTATTGTTATAATTATGTCAGAATTCTGAAGACCATGGCAAAGTATCTGATGATCTGAAAGGGCTAATGGTAAGTGGAAGGGTCAGGGCAGGAACCTTCATGTTTGTTAGCGTGAACTGAACCCAGTGAAAATTTCACTTCATAGGAGGCTAAATCCAGATTTAAAAAGCTGGACACACTCTTGTTTTAGTAAGTGAATAAAGCAGGTTGTGAAAATGAGCTTAAGGATACAATATTGTATACTGCATATGATCTTGACCATTAAAACTAAATATAGAATAAAGACAAGAGAAGAGACAGCAAGAAAATACGCCAAGATATCAAAGTGTTGACCTCTGAAGGTGGGATTGCAGGTGAGTCTCTGATTTTATATATATACATATATATAAAATTTCTCTGTACTTTCCAAATGTTCTGTATTGAGCAAATGTTATGTTTTGATAATCAGAGAGAAAAAATAGAAAAAGTAGAAAGCCAAAATAGTTCCAGTAAAAACTGAGATTTGTTTAAATAATGAAGTCCAAAGAGGAGTAGTTGAGAAAGAAAAATTTAAAATCTAAATGTTCATTTTAGAAGGGTTTTCTACTTAGTTCTGAAAGCAAGAACTTCCAGAGCATACTTCAGTTTACGAAGTGGGCATTTCCGATAAAATTCAATAAATGTTATTCAAATAGTACTGAAGTTACACAAAGGCACAGGGCCTCAAGGAGGAATAAATACAGCGCCGCGCTCAACAAAAACAGCAGCGCGGTCTTCCCAGCGGAGTGAAACGCTGAGAAGTTTTATCCACAAGAGGGCGATACCTGCTCAGGGTTTCATGGAAAGGGCTTGGGAAGGGACTGTAAGGAAGCGAAGCAGCGGTGGAAATAAAATAACTTTTCACACCCAAGACTGAGGAGACACAAGATGTGGCGTAAATGACCAACACCAACACACCCCCAACACACTCAAGTCAGAAGCAACGGCTTTTAGCAGAATCTGAAGAGGAGGGAGTAGTAACAGAGTCATTTGAGAAGTCGTTCAGTAACGTTATTTATACAAGTAGAAGTTTTCCACGGCTGGTCGCATCACAGACTTTTAAACCCAGCACATCATACTAGACAAGCACTTGGTTCTATAGGGAAATTCTGCAAACCGGCAGACGTTCCTTCAGGCACTGTGATTCCACAGCGGTTCCCCGGATTTCAGAATACACTTCAAAGCAAGTAGGTTCCCCATAAGCAAATGGAAGTCTGCAAAAAATGCTTTGGAGGAAGAATTGGGTTTTTCCTAAATGAAAAGAGATTTTCATTTGCATCTTTGTATGTAAATATCTTCGGTGGTGTGTGTTTTGCTGAAGTTCAAGGCCAGGTTTTTCTCTAGGGTTATGAGTGTTTTCTTGCGTTTACTCTCATTCCTGAACTCGGGTTTTGGAATTGCAGACATTTCTGATTTTAGATATGTGGACCTTTCAGAATTCCCTTTCAGAATCCACGTAGCTCTGGTTTGTATTCTGTGACTGTGCAGTGCTAAAGATCGCTGAGGGAGGTTTTGAAATCTCTTCTGTCCTAGAACAGGAGGTGATGCTGTTGTCTGGTACCGGCCTCCGCTGGGAGCGAGTACCTCGTGCCCACCACAGGCGCCTACCATGCCCTTCGCCAAAGTGCTGCTTGTTGACCCCTCCCTACCTCAGTCCTCGGTTCCCAGTCAGCAGAAGCAGCAGTCAAGGCCCAGTCCCCACTTCACAGTGTTGGGAGGAAGCCGACACAGACAGATACGTTGGTTCTCACTCTGTCTCAATTATCTTTGTCTAAGACTGGAGTGCTCCAAGCATGGGGACGTTCTTCTTTCTTCCTGGTACACCTGCGTGACAGCCAGCTAACGTTGTAACAGTCACTGAAACCCCACTGTCTTCTCCCTTCAGCCCCAACAGGCCCCATTCTTTCTGAGACGTGGAGTTATTAAAGAGGTCATCTGAACAATGCAAGCAAACACATTTTAGGGAGATTTTTGGCCTGAAATACACACATAATTCCTTCCCTCCTCCTTTTGTGAGTGTAGAAATTGACTTGAGTCTGGGACATTGACATTTATAGACTTGGGGAAGAGCCGTTAACATCCCTTCCCGACCCACCCACCGCAGAACTGAAGTCCATGTAGCTGAGGTCCCATTTGCAATCCCTCCCGTGAGTTACCTTGAATGTAGTGGCTGTTTCCTTAACTCAAAACAGAAATGTCAAATGCGTTTAGGATTTGAGTCAAGGGTTGGACTGAGGGTGGGGATGCCGAGTGGATGGGGGAGGTTGCGGAGTTACTTCTAACAGGTTCTCAGCAGCAGTATCAGCCCTAACAACGGCCCCCAGAAAGCGGACGGGGGTAGGTTGTTTCTGGGCTCAAAGTCCAGGGTTGCGTAGCCTTCTTCACCCCTACCTTTTTAGCCCCTTTTACAACTCAGAATTTGCCAAACCGCTTTCATTTATTTTTCAATTAAAATACAAATCATTTGCTTTCACATGCCCCCCCCCATCTATCTAAACTGTGTAGAGGTGCGCGGGGATCCTATGACCACGTGTTACACACTCCACTCTTGTAGGGGGGTGCTCGAAAAAGTCAACTTTATGAGGCGTGCGCAGGAAGGCTTGCTGATGTGGGGATCCCGAGGGAGAGCAAGTCTCAAGGGCATTTGAATGCAGCAAGGAAGACTGCCCTGACCACAGCCGGGCTCCTGCATCCCCGTCAGCGTGTCCGGGACTCGGTCCGGAAAATGGTTTGAACCCCTCAGAGCCAAGGGCAGAGCGATCTCTCCCGGCGAGTGACTGGGTAACCCCACTCCCTCTGAGGACCGTCCCTTGTTCTCCCCGCTCCCAGCTGGAGACAGACCGAGCAGATCCAGGCCAGCCAGCACCTGGCAGGAGGCTCTGGCCTCCCCGCGCCGCTAGCCTACGTCTGGAATACACGCGGCGCCACGCGAGATTCAGGCACCGAGGGTCACTCCCAAGGGACCAAGGTACATAGATCCAGAATTTCTATTGTCATAATTTAATTTAAAACAATGTTATTTTAATATGAGCGACACAAAAAGCGAAGGACAGAGACTTCTTTATACTCACTTCGGCAACTATTTACCGATGGCAGTAAACGTGAATTGAGTTGAAAATCTCTTTCTTTCTCTGTCTCTCTCTTTCCTCGCTCGCTCTGGTTCTGTCTCTGATTTTTGTGTGTCTCTCTTTAACACTCTTGCACCAATATCAGATACTAAATTTACAACAGGAAAATGTTCAACTCTTCCCGGGTCACAATATTTACATGAGATAGAAGGGGGATTGAGTTTTGAAAGTGGGGTCTTTGGGGATAACTAACCGCCTTCCCTTTCAATTCCCTACCTAGTCCTTGAGAATGCAGCGTCCTGGAGGCTGTAAGGAGGACGCTGGCGGGACAGGCTGGGTCTAGAAGAGAAGGTGTGTGCCACTGCGGAGAAGGAGTGTCCAGGCGAGAAAAGTTTCGTTCGTAACGAAGCAAGAGGCACAGGGGTCCCGGTTTCAGTGCCACGGCTGACTACACCCTCCACTGTCCTGCCGAAACCTCTTGGCGAAGGCAGAAGGTCGCTGAGGTTTAGACGCCAGCGCTGGATCCCGGCAGGGACATGCAGACAGTCTCCCATTAGTTCTCTTGCGAGACAAGAGAGTCTTGGCCCCACTCCTTATAATTCAGGTTGACTGAAGGACTTTACCCAGGTCAAATTCTAAAGTCTACGCAGTGATGGGTTTAACCCAGTCTTAAAGTTAATGAAGAACGTGAAGAAGGAAAAGGAGGACCAAGGAACATTACTTTTGTCTTAGAAGAGAATAAAAATGCCAAAAGATAAACGCCCCTCCCCCTCTATCCCGAAGTTCGGCTCAAGCTGACACCCTTAAACACTAGTAGGGCTCTGGAAAGGAAGGTTGTCCCGGGGGAGTAAGCCTCCCGTCTTTGCTGCTTGGACCCAAATAAGTACTTTGGCACTTGTAGAAAAAACGCCATCCTTTGGTGGTGCCGCTCAAATTTCATTTTTGAGCCATTTATTGCCGTTTTTTTTCTGGTTTTCCATGCATTAAATCTGGACTTAATGATCTCATCTAAATTGCTGTAGTGACCAAATTGTAATACCTCCCTAGGGTGTATTACATTAACATACTGAATTCTCAAAATTGTCCGAGGGTTTTCCTCCTCGAGAGCACAGTTCCACCCTGCCGGGAACTTAAAAACAGGCCAGAGATGGAAAAGAGAGAGAGAATGAATAAAGGAACTCACTGTTCAACTTCTAACCCCTGGACATCCCACCACCACAGCCCAGAAGCCCCGGACACGTCCACCTCCAGCAACAAGCCCGGAGTTGAGAGCAGGGACCAGGGTTTTGAAAAGCTAAGTACCCCAGGGGGTACCCGGATACTTTTGTATCTGATGTTTCAGCCTGAATTTTTGTGATTCTTCCCCCAGGGAAGCCCAAAACAAATAACAACAATAGCCAAAGGGGAGAAAAGTATTTTAAAAAACTCAATGGTCTAAGCAATCGGATGACAGGTATATATTTCCATTAAGCTGATTCCATTCTCAGCCATAGACTATAACAATCGCGGGGATGGGTGGGACCCAGGCATAAAAAGAAAAGTGAAGGAGGAAGAACAGAGAAGAAAAGTGGGAGGTAGAAAGATGGAAGAGATGACAATCCTTCGACCTACAAGGGGATTAAGAACATCTATAGGCTTAAGGAACAACAAATTAATTTACACAATTCTGGGAGAGCCCAGACGGCTTTTAATTAATCCCTTCAAAAGAAGGAGCCAGGCCAGGGCTGCACCGGCTGCCTGCTCCATTAGCTCCGTTTTACAAGGGACCAGACTCTGTTCGAGGTGAGGCGCCGAGAGCTGGTGGGGGAAGGGGGCAGGATGACGCTAAAGGGCGAGGGGGGAAGCTAGGGAAGAATATGAACTGCTTTTCCATAAAAGGGCTGGGTTTTCATTATTCTTCTCTTTAAAAAGTAATACCCTCTTCGTTTCTGCTTCCCCCTCCCGTTTCTCATTTTATTTAACACAATTAATTGTGGCTGCCACTGGGCCCACCGAGAACTGCACCACTCGCCAGGTCCCGCCCCCTCCGGGTCCCGCCCACAGGAGAAAGGAGGTGGGAGGTGGAGGGGACAAGGAGGGCAAGGCCTTATGGCTAGTCCTCCTTAGCCAATCCTAGGGCGCAGAGCTCCGAGTGGGCGTGCCTCAGAGGTGACGCAAGGCTCGAGACTGCGCGCTATTGGAGGCAGTGGTTACGCCCCCAATCTGTGCTCCACTCCCCCTTAGCCCCACCCCTCCCGGCCGTCCCAGAGTGACGTCCCTCAAAGTTCTCATTTTTGCACCCCACTTCCCCCTCCCTTTCGTCCCCCAGCTAAAGAGGAGTAGGCAGTGATGCAAATGTTTTATTACCTTTGAGAGCTTCATCCGAACTGTCAGGACTGCAGGGAGAGAGGAGAGAAAGTGGAAGAGCCAAGGAAAGGGTCATTTTGGCCAGAGCACAAGACTTGGAAGAGCGAAGCTTGTAAAGCTGCGAAGAAAATGGAAGAGAGGAGAGTCAAAGGCTGAGAGTGAGAGGCAGCGAGGGCTCTGGGGGGTGGGGCGGGGGTCGCCAGCCCATTTGCAGAAGTGGACAGAGGAGTGGAGCCGACACCAAACCGTCCGACTTTTCACTCTTAAGTCTTTGTTTTTCTATTTTTCCCTCTCATCCTTTTTTTTTTTTTCAATATTGCAACTCTAGTGCTCTGTAAAGGAGAAGGCAGGTCGTGGTGCCGAATCCGGGAGGCGCGGGGACCAGCTGTACTGTCCTTCCCCGGCTCAGAGGCAGAGCCTCCCGCCGGCTGGATGAGCTCTCCGCCCGCGCGCTGCCAGCGCCGAGTGCGAGTTAGCCTTGCCGCGGGAAGAGCAGCGCCACGGGCGGAACCCGGCGTCCTTTGAACCTCCCCAAAGAAAGCGAGCCAGCCCCCACCCTCCAAACATCAAAGTGGAGATTCGGTGACGCTTAACTTCGTTACAAACTCTCAGGGGCCAGCTTGGGTTTTGTTTTGCTTATTTCCCCAGGGGTGGGGGGAAGATGAGAAGTAGCGCACTTTGAGCAGCGAGGAAAAGTAAGGAAGAAGAAAGAACTGGGGATTAAATCCAGAACTCTCGGAGCAAAAGAAGAGCCAAACCCACCCGGACGCCCGCTCTTCTCTGCGAGCCGCGCCTCCTGCGTAGCGGGTTTGGACATTCCTGCTGCGCAGCTCTGAGAGCAACTCTTGGCGGCAGCGATCTCGGACCACTTGGCAGGTCGCCTCCGAGTGCGCGAAGCGACTCTGCTCGTGCCCTCGGCGCTTCCGGCTCCTCTGAGCCCCGCCGGGGGCACCAGCTCGCGCCCTAGCTGGGCCGCTGCAGGCTCGGGCCTGGCCGTGGGATGTTAGCGGTGGGGGCGATGGAGGGCACCCGGCAGAGCGCGTTCCTGCTCAGCAGCCCGCCCCTGGCCGCCCTACACAGCATGGCCGAGATGAAGACCCCACTGTACCCCGCGTACCCCCCTCTTCCCGCCGGCCCCCCCTCTTCCTCGTCTTCGTCGTCGTCCTCGTCGTCGCCTTCCCCGCCTTTGGGTGCCCACAACCCGGGCGGCCTGAAGCCCCCAGCCGCGGGGGGGCTCTCGTCCCTAGGCAGCCCCCCGCAGCAGCTCTCCGTCGCCACCCCACACGGCATCAACGACATCCTAAGCCGGCCCTCCATGCCGGTGGCCTCAGGGGCCGCCCTGCCCTCTGCCTCGCCCTCTGGTTCCTCCTCCTCCTCTTCCTCGTCTGCCTCTGCTTCCTCCGCCTCGGCTGCCGCCGCCGCTGCTGCCGCCGCCGCAGCCGCCGCCTCGTCCCCGGCGGGACTGTTGGCCGGCCTGCCCCGCTTCAGCAGCCTGAGCCCGCCGCCGCCTGGGCTCTACTTCAGCCCCAGCGCCGCGGCCGTGGCCGCCGTGGGCCGATACCCCAAGCCGCTGGCGGAGCTGCCTGGCCGGACGCCCATCTTCTGGCCCGGAGTGATGCAGAGCCCGCCCTGGAGGGACGCACGCCTGGCTTGTACCCCTCGTGAGTACGATCGCCTGCGACCCCGGCGCCTGCCGGTTGCGAGCTCTCAGGTCACAGCCGCTGGTGTGCCTGCCTATCGGTGCACTCTCTTGCCATCCCTATTAGCTTGGCAGCGCGAGAATTGCAAGATTTAGGTCGGGCAGGGCGTCCATCGAGGGATTCTTGCTTTCCTGAGCTCTCGTGGCTGCATCCAGGCGCCCCCCTTCTCCCCAAGTCTTGGGCATGCCTCGGCTGAACCAGTGGTGTGCGTGTGTGCGAGTGGAACACAATTGCAGTAGGGACCAATGTCTCGTCGGAGGCCGAGGTTGCTCCCGAAACGTCCCGGCCAGAACGGCCAAGACCTCAGGCTGGACCAGAGTTAGAGAAGTGGGCAGGGGACGAAAGGCCACTGCACCACAGCTTTCCAGGGGGCTGCCTGCCCTCTAGGGCCCTACTTTGCCAGCCTGACCCTTTGCCTACCTTCGTACTGGGGAGGATCGGAGGATTGGCGGCGGCTGCCCCTCCACCGCCCGGAGCGAAGTGCGCGTAATTGCAAGCAGGTCTCCGCCTGAGGCGTCCCCACCTAACCTCTTCGCCCTTGAAGCCCAGTGAAGACAGGCAGGCTGCCCCGGAGGAGGGTGAGCGCTCAGGCGCTTCGGGCAGCTCGCTGCCCTTGAGCCGGAGCTTTCCCTCCCGCCTTGACCCCAGGGGACGCGTCACAACCGGGCCTTTTAGGGGCATCGCGGAACTGAACATTCTAACACAAGGAAGAGCTGGGGGGTGGCAGTGGTGGGTGGGAAACCTCCACTGGTGACGGGCCACGTACCAGGTAAAATGCAACATCCCGCAAAGACCTTGCTGGAGGCAAACTGAGTTGCTCCAAGATCTGCTAGTCTGGGCAGCGGAGCTCCGCGCGGCGGAGGCTCTCAGCCCTCCAGGTGGGGATCAGCGCCCAACCCGGGGTCATTTTCTCGCTTAATTCTTTGCTTTCGATCGAGTCCCCAAAGTTTTCCGAAGTCTTTGGACCACCTTTGGTGTAGCTGAGACACAGAAAGTTGCGGAAGCCGAGAAGAGGCTCCTGTGGGCAGCCCTGCACGCGGGGCGGCGGGGCTGGTAGGGGTGTCAGGGAGACGCTATTGTATCGGTTCTAGAGGCCGTGTTGGGGCCCAACAAAGGGGCGCCCTCCTCCCACCCCCGCCGCTGCGGAGTTGGACTTCGGGGCGATTTAGCTCTCTTATGTGCAAAAACAAGGAGCCCTTTGTTGCCAGGACACAGGTTAGAGAAGCGCTGGAGGGGGTAGGGATGGGTGGGGAGGAGAAAAAACCTAGTTATCCTCCAGCTAACGTTCTGGGACCCAGGGAAAGCCGACTGGATTAGGAGGAAAGACTGGTCTTTTTCTGGTACCCCTTGGTTTAATGAGGCTTCAGGATTTGGCTCTAGTAAACTTTAGCAATAGGCTCCCTAGCTGTTCACCGACGTCGGTGTTATATTTACTTCTGCTACAAACATATCTGGCTTAAAATACACACACACACACACACACACACACACAGAGGGACGTAAAAAGGCTGAGGGAGAAGCGCATTGGCGCTGGAAGCGCCACTAACACTTCTGGTGTCCGCTTTCTTTTCCTGCAAAACATTGTTTTTCGAGTTGTTTTTTTCTTTCCCCCCAGTGTAGCTGCTTGTAGTAACCGATAGTTTTCCCCCTTCCCTCTTTTTTTCTTATTGGTTCTCTCAGATCAAGGATCCATTTTGTTGGACAAAGACGGGAAGAGAAAACATACGAGACCCACGTTCTCAGGCCAGCAGATCTTCGCCCTGGAGAAGACTTTCGAACAAACTAAATACTTGGCAGGGCCTGAGAGGGCTCGCTTGGCCTATTCATTGGGGATGACAGAGAGTCAGGTCAAGGTGAGTGGAACTTTCAAACCTCGAGGGATAAGCCTTCCGTCTGGCGCACGCGTGCGCGCGCGCGCACACACACACACAGACACAGACACACACACAGACATACACACACACACACAGACACACACACACACAGAGCCCTCCAAGGAGCTTGGGGAGAAGTTGAGAGCAGTGAAGGGGTTGGTGGGGGGAGGCAGTTACAAAGGCGGTGTGGGGTCTTGCAGGCAGGCAAACTGTTGATGAACAAAAGGAATCAAGCCCCCGCCTTGGAAATTAGGTTAATCTAGATAGCAGCATGTGCTAGGGGAACTCTCCATTATTAGAGAATAAAAGCATTACTGAAACATCAGCCCGAAGAACAGATCAGGCCAGTTAGATAGCTTCTATATATTCTATTTGCAGAGATATCCAAGCTGTTGTTTATCAATTCAGGCTCTATTAGTTATATAATTTACTAATGTAGATCAGCCTTATAAGACTACTGCATTAATTTGCAAGTATTTTTAAAATCCACAGGAGCTAACCACTTACCACAGATGAACCTGATTTTAGTTTGGCTGAAGGCAGTCACTTCGGAATAGTAATTTTCCAAATGAATTGACAAGTTTATTATGGTATTATAGGACTGAATTTTGTTTAAAATAAATTTATCAACAGATTAAGATATTGTACCGGTCATGACAACAATTTATAATTAAAATGTCACTTTACTTATACATGAGTTGTACAGTATTTTTCTAGAGATTCAAATTTTAGAAATCTCTCCCTGAAAAATAATGAGATTGCGTTAGCTGAGTAAATTCTGATGGTTTCCTATATTTCCAGTATTATTTTTTTTATCCCTTTTCCCCAGTTTATTACATTTGTTTCCTTGGGGCATACATCTTTTTCCATTAGAAATATTGTCGCTCTTTAAGTAGGAATAACACTAACCAGTAACCATGTCTGCTGGTTAGAGTGTTTCCCTGTAGACAAACATCCCGAAATACATTTCAGAAGTGAATTTGTATGTGACCATTAGAAAACCATCACTGTTACAATTATTTTTGCAGTGGGTTGGTACAGAGCCTACCATAGTAATCTGGAGGTCTTCATTTGTCACTGTAAATATGTCTGCATGGCTAGATGTGAATTATTATAGCTGTATAAAGGAAATCAAAATCACTTTCTTAACAATTCGGATTCTGTAGATAAAATACATAATGGATGAGAAGCATAAAGAGAAGATAATTCAATATCTTTGGGAAATTGGTTGCTTGTTGCTGACGCTTTAGGTTAAAATATGCATATGTATCAAACAGTGTCAAGCAACATGACTTGGTGTAAAAATATTTGTATATAAGGGGAATGTCTGGGGCAGGAACAGTATTAAGATAACAGTCATGCTAATGTTGGGAAATAATGTAATTGGCAAAATTTCACTTTTAAAAAATAATCAATGATAATTCTAGCCTTCACTTTAATTTGGTTTTATGAAAAACATTAAAAAGAAGGAAAAGAGAGACAGGGAGCACAAGCTCACTAACACTGATGATTTTGACTGAGCTATTAAATATTTTCATTCATGTATGTCAGTTATTATGGTTGACTTGGTGTTTGTATTTTAGCAGATTTAAAAAAAAATCTCTACATGTTACTTTGTAACTGTAAGTGGGAGGAGATGGTTCACCTGCCATGTTTGTGTGTATTCCAATCTGAGATAAGTGAAACAAAAAAAGTGAAAAGGAAAACAGATGTAATTAGGGTGAAGACTGCCTTTGCCTTTTCCCACAAATCACAGTAAAAAGCAAGTACAATTCAGGTTGTTTAAATTTTCTTAATCTAAGAAAGTGCGTAAGGACTAAAATCACACTCAGGGTAACTTTAAGAAGGGGAAAAAAGTTTTTCACTAGAAAGTAGGAAAGCGAACGCCTTTCTTTTCTTTTCTTTTTTTTTAGGGAAACTCATTTTAAGTTTCCAAGTTTTGTTTTTACTTTTCTGAGAAATCCCTCACTGACAACCTCAATACTCTTGTGTTACTTACTATTGCTATGGCAACGGCAGCCAGTTTGCTGGTCCCGATTACTGGAGGAACCTGGGGCGGTGGAGACTGACTTTGACGGCCAAGACAAGGGAGGTCTCGGAGGGAGGGTGGCAGCCGCTCAGGGGCCCGCCGGAGGTACCGCGAGACGTGCAAGTGGTGTCACTGGCTACATTTGCTCCTGTTAATTTCTTACGCCCTTGTCTCTGCTTTTTGTCCCTTTTCCCTCCCCGGCCTTCAAGGTTTGGTTCCAGAACCGCCGGACCAAGTGGAGGAAGAAGCACGCGGCCGAGATGGCCACAGCCAAGAAGAAGCAGGACTCGGAGACCGAGCGGCTCAAGGGGGCCTCGGAGAACGAGGAGGAGGACGACGACTACAACAAGCCTTTGGACCCCAACTCGGACGACGAGAAAATCACGCAGCTGCTGAAGAAGCACAAGTCCGGCGGTGGCGGCAGCGGCCTGCTGCTGCACGCGACCGAGACCGAGGGCTCGTCCTGAGCGCCCGCCGCGGCCGCACCTCCCCGGCTCCGGCCGGGCCTCCGGGCCGCGGGGACTGCGGAGGCGGCGCCCCCACGCCCGCCTGCCCCCGGCGGCTCGGAGGACCCGGCCCCGCCTGCCGGCACTCTTTGCTATTTTCTGAGATGTATATATCTATTTTTTTAACCTTGAAGTTGAGGGGAGGAGGTGGGGGAGGAGAACTGGGGGTTGATAAGGCAAAAAAGGACCGCTAAACGCGCTGCAGAAATAACGCAACTCAACCCCGCAACCGGGCGACCGTCCCGGCTCCGCTCTGGGTCCCCAGACCGGTCCCCATCGGCGGGCAGCGGTCTCCCGCCGGGGTCCTCCCCCTCCACTCGCCCCGCTTTTGCAGGAGGCCGGGAAGGGGGCGCCGGGAGGTGCTTTAGAAGGGTCAGCC
This sequence comes from Galagoides demidoff, assembly GCA_963574575.1. Taxonomy (NCBI): domain Eukaryota; kingdom Metazoa; phylum Chordata; class Mammalia; order Primates; family Galagidae; genus Galagoides; species Galagoides demidoff. Next base: position 13,895 of record CAUYQV010005285.1, read on the forward strand.
CCCCACGACGCGGGGGACCTCAGAGCCACGCGGGCGGGCGACCGCCACCGAGGGGAAGAGGGCGTTCCTCCCCACACACAGTGCTGTGTCGACTAAAGCAACCTGTTGAAGGCTCTTTGTAAATAAATCGTGAGTTACACTGACTAGAAGTTACTTTATTGTGAATATTTAAAATGTAAAATGCCTTTTTTTGAATTTCGTATAAAAAGATGGACCTTCTTCCTTTTACCCCTCTCCTTGTAAGAGCTGTTCAAACCACACTGTCCTCTTTTACTTTGAACTTAATTTGAGAAGCGTAGACTAGAATGTTATCACCGTCCCCTCCACCCCCCTTCCCCGTTTGGATTTGTTGACTCTTACTTTCCCCCTTCACCCCTCCTTTCCCTGCCCTAAACAGCCTGGGTCTGCACTGGGCTCCCGCCCCCAAGACTTGAAGCAGAGGACTTGGGAACCAGGCGGGGCCTCACACCTGCTCCTTCATTCCTTTCTGAAATTGCACAGTGGTTTGTTGCTATTTATTAGTGATTTAAAGAAAGTATTGGGGAGGGAGGGGCCACAATAGCTTGTATTTAATTTAACTCCTTTCTGATAAAAATGCGTGTAAAAGTAGATGGTGGGAATTGTTACAACTGCTCTGGGTCATAAACATAAAAATCCGTTTAGTTGCTGTAATTGAATTTGAAGTGTTTTGTATCATAAGAAAACTATAGAATATGTAAATTGTTTTCTTTTTTAAGCTAATAATGGTGATATATTAGCATCTTTAACCTTTATTAATTTATATAAGGAATTCGGTTTGTAAAGAGAAGAAACTCCCCCCCTTTGCAAGACCAGTTAAATGTAATGCACTTTCTGTTTCAAAGGATAAATCAAATTAAAAAACAGTTTGAAGACGTCTGTTGCCTTGGATGAAAAGGGTACAGATCATCTGATCTCATCAGAGATCTCAAACAATAAAAGTCAAGATCACACACCCAAAAATTGTTATATCGGTTTCTTGGGTGAAATAGCTGTTACTTAGTTTTTTTGGAGAGGAGGAGAGTAGGGTTCCGTTTCTTATTCTGGGTTGAGAAGATAAAAGAATTGCAGCCCCACTCAGAGAGACTTGCCTAGTGGGCTGCTTCTGATGCCTGCAGAGGCCCCATTTCTTCCTGCACGCAGTTTCCTTTTCCGAGGAAGCCCCGGAGGGTTGGGGGTGGGGATGGAGGAAGACTTCATTTCCATATTTCCAGGATAGCTCCTCGGTCAGCCTTTAGTTCGATTAGCCTAGAGAACGCGGCAGAGCTCACTGGCGCAGCAGCCTAGCTGTTTGAAGCTAACGTTTTCTCTGTAACCGGTAAGACTGCAAAGCCTGGTGGAAAGACAGGAACCCTGATTTTGCTAAACATTACTGTAAAGGATGCATTTAAAGAAAGGTTTCTTTAACTGATGTGGAAATCTTTAGGGTTAAGAAAGCGATATCATAGTTTCTCCAGTTGAATGTGTCAAAAAGAGAGAGAGAGGGAAGAAAGAAAAATTCGGGAAGCCCAGAGAGAGGACTGTGTCACTCTCTGTCTGGGGGATCTTTTTGTTTTCAGACACTCAGTTACAAGCTCAGTGAAATATCGTTATCTCCTGAGCGGTTCAGGTTAATGAGCTTGTGCTCAAAGAGAGAAAAATCAATACAATTCAGTAGATTCTTCTGGCTCATGTTAGGTAAAGAAAGTGTGAGTCTGTTTGGTTCCCCTGAAAATAAAAACTGTAAAAACTGAAATTTTCTCAAATTCAACAAAATGAGATTGCCTAAAGGAATTTATTGTAGAATATCTTCCTGATGGCATGGTTTGACAGAAAGTATGCCACTCTGCCCTTTCTTTTCTGTCGTTGGTGAAGTTCTTAACACGTTTCGAACTCTTCTGAATTTCTGTCTTCTTAGCAAGACTCAGGTGTGTCCTATCAAGAGACAGCTATTTCAGAGGGGGCTTTGGCGTGCTGAGGTGGTGTGATTTCAACTCTGCCTGTAGAGCGTAGGAACTAACTTTCTCTCTCCCTCCCTCCTTCCCCCTCTTTCTCTTCTCTCTCTCCTCCTTCTTTCCCTTTTTCTTTCCTCTACTCTTCCCTCCTTCCTTTAATATTTCCTTCCTTCCTCCCTCTTTCTTTCCCTTCCTGCCTTTCTCTCTCCTTCCCTCTATTTCTTGTCCTTTTTGTAGGAACTGGGAGTGGTGGTGGAACAAGTTCATTATCCTCCAACTGCAGCTTATTGTTGGTTAATTTGAAACAAATGAAAACCTCTTTTCTACTTTATTTTTTAACCTTATCCTGCCCCTTCATAACTTGAAAAGCCAAGTAGCTTTTATTCCTTCTTCCTAAAACACACGCCCATGCAACACTCAAATTCACAATACGAAATGTTTTTCTGCAAATATGATTTTAACATTAGTAGAAGTAATAGGAGTAGTTATTAGTCTTGGAAAACTTGGGACTAAGATTGGAGCTTTTTCTCAAGCAGTAAATAAGTTGATAGCCTTTATTCTAAGTTAGAAGACACCCCTCCCAAGTCCTTTGGGAAGCATTCCTGGGAGCTCTTCCCCTTTCCGTCTTAAGCATCTGAGAAGGGTGAAAGCTGGTGGTCAGGACTGCACCCTGCCAGAACATCTGCAGAGGGCAGGCGTACCTCTCTGCTTGCCAGCCTGGGTACCGATGTGCTCAGTTGTGTAGGCAGCAGCCGAGGCAGGCTCTGGGGCCAGGCTGCACTGGCATTTGCTCTTTTTTCCACTTGACTGCAGCAGTGACTTCAGGTTTCCAGCTAATTTACTTCTACCCTGGACTCCAGCTGGCCCCCAGTTGCAACTGGCCCCATAAAACTGGCAGTGAAGGAGAAGTGGGGGGGGGACACCTTGCCTAATTCCCTTTTATCACGGTTGGTTTGGTTTAGTTCCATTTATATGCAACAAGAACACTTTTTCATAATAGTCAGCATGGTGGGGAGGCTCAGGAAATACTCTACAGCTCAAGCAATGGAGAATAAGTATCACTTTTTATTTGGGTTTAAAAATTTTATGGCATTAACAACCATAAGCATCTGATTAAGACTCCCAATCAGCCATTAGGGCTAAAGGGGTCATGATATAAAAACAAAGAGTCACGGCAAGGAAGCTGGTGAACGACTGCCTTTAAGAGTGTCTAAGGGAACAGCGTGCCAACAGTGGAAAACAGAAAGAGAAAACAAGTTTCTGTGTGTGTGTCCTGTGTGGTAAAAGGGAATGTAAAATGCTTGTGTGTGTGTGTTGCTTTTCCTAAACAGGAAGTCCGTGATGCTGTGGGAGGGGTATAGAGTGGAAGTGACCCCCGTCCAGTCTTTCAGGTGTCCCAGCAGCAGCAGTGTCACTCACTGCTCCTACTCAGTTCTGGTCGTGGTCCTCAAAGCCCAAGCTCAGTTCTCTTGTTGGTTATTAATTTTCCCTTTGGTTCACATTCAGGATTCTGTAACCTAAAGCTCTTTCTTCCCAGAAGCTGGGGCATACTGAGCAGAGCAGCTTTCCAAGTGTCTGAGCACTTTAAGCCACTTCTACCCCCACTTGGGAGACAGTGGGAAGAAGGAGAATTGAAAAATCATTCATTCTTCTCTGGAAATTTCCTTCTTGCTCAGTGGGGAGACAGTCTGGACTGGAGGCCAGCTATTCTTAGAAATACTTTACTAAGAGCCAGAGACTGAGGGTGCATTTGAAACCTTTCAGAGCCTAAAATCATGTAGATATGTTCGAGGAGTTTGTTATTACAGCAGCATCAACTTGGGGCGATGCACACCTCCCTGTCCTTTAAGCCACATCTCTCTCTCTCTCTCCCCCTCTGTCTCTCTCTCTCTCTCCCCCCCCCAACACACACACACACACACACACACACACACACACACACACCCCGAAATTCCACTTGGGAACTCCTAGCAGTGAATAGCTTAAAGAGATAGTGACTTCTTTGTCAATCATTGACAAGAGGATCATGTAATAACAACAGAGGTAAGTGGTAGATCTCATTTGTAAACTCTATTTTAGGCTAATTTGAACGACTTTCTCTTCACTGCATTTCTTTCCTTTTACCACACATACATATTCATGCTAAAGTCCTCCTTCCCACTTATTGGTTTGATTTTTTAAAAAAGACAGTTTCTTATTACACTTTCTTTTCTGACAGGACAGTGTGTATTTTGTTTTGTAGTATTTAGGACTTAGGCGTCAGAGAGATTCACCCTGATGTCGTCCTTTTTAAGATCTGTAGAAAACACAGTAATTTGACTCCTCCTCTCAATCCATAAATGGAAAATTTGACTGGAAGTAGTGATGGGGGGAGCAGGATCACTAAAGCAACGGGGAATTTTTCAGAAATTTAGCCTTTAGCTTTCAGAGATTGGCTTGGAGTTGTTCACAAATTAGAAAGTTAATCTGAGAGCCTGGGTTCACTCTCTAGTCTTCCTCTTTGATACAACATTCATTACCCCTGAATGAAATGTTTGGATGTGCACCATTCCTTCTGATGCTCCAAACTAGCCATTTTTATTGAATTTCATACTCAAAAGACTTTAAAAAGTAGAGTATGATGTCAGTGCGGTGTTTGATATCTGTGGTGTCTGGGCAGAACTCTGAAGTAGGAGCTCCATCCAGAGCTTCTATTTTAGTGTACTTTGAATAAAGACTTGGTTTGGATAAAGATACATTCAAAGATGGAGCCCTTCCTCATTGTGAGGAAGTAAAGAGTTTTTCACTCTGCAGTTTGAGCAGAAGCACATTACTTTTATAGCAGAACCCTACTGTCTCTAGACTGTAATATTATGCCTCGCAAAAGCCAAAAGAAAGGCTGAGGTTCCATTACCTTATACATTTGATTATAATAGGGAAAAGATATACCAAATTTAGGAAGGAAATTAGCATTTACTTCTGTAATGTAGAGTTTTATTTTGGGGATGCAGTAATTACAAAGAAATGCTCAATCATCAATAAGTTGCTTGGGACAAATCTGCTTGTATAGACGACAGAAATTTAAGATTGCTGAAAATTCATTAACTTGGTTATTCCCCTGTGGTCTTATTATCTTTAAACAAAGGCATTCAACATGTTTTCATGCCTTTAATCTGAGCCCTGTTCTTGGGCCCAGGGTTTGTAATTTGTCTAGTTATCTTTGGCCAGCTTTGGGTCTTTGTTTCAGCTCTTGGAAAGAATTTTGTAAAACTTTTTTTTTTGACCCTGAATTTCTTGTTCTTCCTTCTTTGTGCTCCATACTTGGTCTGTAAGGACTTGTCAATTTTTCTACCAAAGTCAGATGATCCCAGGTGAATGAGAGGGTCTGAGATGACTTTTCTTTTTGCCACATTCAGGAGATTATATAGTGATTGAGAGCAGGGCTTTGGAGCAGAATGACCTGGTCTGACTATCTCTGACTGGTGTGTGATCTTGTCAAGTGACTTTACCTCTCCAGGCCTCGGTATTCTCATTGTAAAATAGGGATGATATTTGCGCCTACTTTGTAGAATTGCTGGGAGAACAAAATGAATTAATTTATATGAACAGTGCTCTGCACTTAGAAATCTATGGAGTCTCAGCCACCATCAGCAGTAGCAGCAGCAGCATCAAAAAAGTCCCTGTCTCTCTCAGGTTGCTATTGATTTTGGCCTTGCTGTCTTGTGCGGGATAGTTATGTACCCAAGGACAGGTTATGAAAAGTGAAAAAGTGAAAGTGGAAGAAGAAGTTGAGAGAGCAAGGATTTTTTTTTTTTTTTTTTTTTAGGGATAGGGTCTTGCTTTGTTGTCCAGGCTGGGGTATGGTTGAATGATCATAGCAGCAGCCTCACATTGCTGGATTTCTTGGGCCCAAGAAAAGCCTCCTGAATAGCTTGAACTACAGACACGTACCATCATTCTGGGTATTTTAAAAATGTTTTTGTAGAGATGGGGGATCTTGCCATGTTGCCTGGGGTGGTGTCAGACTCCTAGCCTCAAGTGATCTTCCTGCCTTGGCCACCCAAACTGCTTGGATTATCGGTGTGAGCCACTGCACCTGGCCAGTATTTCATTTAAATAAATCTTAAAATGTAACTGCTTGAGATAGTTTATGGATATTTCCAAAAACTCTTTGATATTTCTTCCTATTTAAAGATGGGGCCTAATTCCCAGTTTCTTGAGTGTGGGCCATATTCCCTGTCCTGCTTCTCGGGAGACAGTGTAACTCACTCTCCTTGTTCTTTCTCTCAGATCACTTGCTCTGGGGGAAGCCAGCTGCAGTATTATCCTCACTTTGTAGAGGTCCACATGGTCAGGGACTTAGGTCTCTGTCAATAGTCAGTCCTCTTTTGCAAGGAGTATAGGTGAAATCTGGAAGCAGATCCTCCAGCCCCAGGCCGGGCTTTCCAGGGGTTGCTCCCAGGCCAACATCTGAAATTAGGAGAGGCCCTGGGGCAGAACCACCAAGCTGGGTTCCATCCACCGACACTGTAAGACAACAAATGTTTATTGTTTTAAGTCATTAAATGTTGAGTCTTCATTACATAGCACAGATAATTAATCCAGTACCTAATACATCTATCTTAGTTCTCTGGATAAGGAATAGTGTATTGAAAGGAAAGTTTCTTGAAGAAAGCATCTTTCATCATTCTGTAAAGTCCTGTGAAAATGCCACCAGGATGCTACTCTGGTGAGAAAGGAAGTGCCAGGTAACTGTCACTTGGGAGAGAGGACTTGAGCCCTGCTGTTGGTTTCTATGTCTTGTTCATAACTTGCCCCCCCCCCCGCAAGTCACTTAACTTTGATAAGTTTCCATTTGTTTTTCTATACAATTATCTTAATAACAAGTTCTGCCTCACAAAGTTGTTGTGAAACTCAAAAGCAAAAGTACTTTATAAAATATAAAGTAGCACTCTGCTGTAAGAGCCGATGGGTTGAGTCCATCCTACAATATGGTGTGAAGTTCAGCTAGAGGTGTCATAACTGATGTTTCCCACAAACAAGTCCCACACCTAGAGAATGTGGATTTGGCTTCACCACCAGTTCTATTTACGTTCTCCCCACAGACATGGCCAGAGACACACTTCCAACTTCACTCTGCATGTGTGGTTGGATGATAGGAAATCCCAAAACAGAACCAACAAGAACTCAGAGAAGAGGAAGGCACAAAGAAGAGAAGGGACAGTGGGTGGGACTCAGGGAGAGAAGAGTAGGGACTGTTTGGAATTTGCCCATTTTTACCTCTAGTTTGAGAACTAGGGATGTGATTCTTGTGAGAGAATCCAGGTGGAAAGAAAATAAGAGGGGAGAAGGAGTGTGTGATAGGGGCTGAAACTGCAGTTGACTTATTGGGCTAAAGAAATGAAGGGAAGCTGCAAGCCCTCAGGAAACACAAAGGAAGCCCTAGACGTCCCAGGGTAGGCTCCTGATTCAGAGGGCACACCCCTGTTGACCATGCATATTTCAGCTTGCCCAGTGAAGTCAGCGGGTAGACAACTCTGCCTCTACCCATTTATTCTGCTTTTGTACACCCCTCCCAACATAGCTGAAGCTGAGTGGAGCCAGGGGACCAGGGAAACCATGAAAACAGCAAATACAATTGGAAAGTTGGGCTTCATTACCCCTATCTAGCCTGAGAGGCAATCCCACTGCCTAGGTGGCTACTCGGATAAACACAATTACAAAGAGAAAAAGGGCCGGAAAGGCAAATGTGAAATCAGCACATTGTCATGAACTTCCATTAAACAGAAAGTAAAGCAGGAGTAGATGCCTTAGAGGGCCCTGCTGTCAGCTCTTAAGGTGACCGAATCAACAAGGGAGCCATGCTGTGTCTTGAAGAACCAAGATGGTTTCCAGGTGGACAGTCTGTTGTTCTTTTTTCTTTCTTTCTCTCCATCTCTCCCTTTCTTATTTTACAATATAGTGCTATGTTCTTTCTCCCAAGAGAATAATGTGCCTCAGAGAGACTTGAAAGGCCAGAGTGGGCAGTAATTTGGACAAAGCTGTAGTAGTATCTACTGTGGGAAAACTGAAACTTAGAGTAATTAGACTTCGAGGGCATAGGACCATACACTGCTCATTTGCCCTCATATCCTCAGGACATTGTACAATGCCTGGTACATAGTGGGTACTTAACAACGTTATTTTTTTGTATGCCTGCTTACACACACACACACACACACACACTCATACACACATACACAGAAACTTCAGGAAACTATATTCTCTTGAAAGTTTTAAGGAAAATGATGATTGTCTTTTAATGCAGCTCTCTCCCTTCTCCCAGTTTGGAAAGAGAGAAGTGATCTTCAGGCCACCAGAATCTCTTTACATTGACTATATATGTAAACATTTAACAAATTGCGGTAAAATAAGCACAAACCACTTAAGTAGCAGATGGATGCGTTCAGTGTCAAGATTTTCTTTAGGTAGAATTAAAGAACAAGTAAGAGAATTAGAATACATTTGTTTATTAGCTCAAAACACAGGTAGTTTAAAAGAAAATCTTCAACATAATTATTATGTAATATGTGACACTTCGAGGCACACGGGTCATAATTATTCATAAATCAACAGAGCAGAAAGAGGAGGACTTGTCTGCTGTTTAAAATACTCACCGTAGTGGAGATTTCGTGTTTGTCATTGATTATGTCAAAGGATCTGCAGAACCAAACTTAGATTTCCAGCAATATTTTCTTTGGGACGAAAATTTGATTTGATATAAATTACAACAACTAACTCCTACATGTTTTAGTTGGAATTTCCTACTTCACTGAGGTTACAAGATTCTTTCTGTAATTAAGAGTTGGAACCATTTATCTGGGCCATCTCCCATGTGTTCCGCACGCGTTCTCGGTACCTTCAGATGCCCTTTGGGGTGAACTGATTCTTGGAGGATGTGTGAGGTCTGAGAGAGCTGCAGCACCACCTGCCGCAGGTGGCTGCGGCCGGGGTTGAGTGTGGGCTGAAGTCAACTTCCTCCTACCCTCTTGGCCAGGGTTACAATTACACTTTTTTATTTGGTCACTCTATTTCCTTCCCCCAGAACAACAGGGTGCTTAGGAGCCCCTGTGCCCCCAAGGGAGTACTTGTTCTTTCCGTTGTAATGGCTTCACCACTCAATTTCTCTTTTTCAGGACTTTTTCTATAATGTTAACTTACAGCGACAGCCACCCCGCTGTCTAGGGCAGCCTAGACCAGCCCGGTGCAGCGCCCGCGCTCGCTCCCTGGGGATCGGCACCCTCTGCTCTTGTGCCTGAGACCCAGGCCGGAGTAGGGGTCAGCGTGGCGTGGCGGTCTTTTTGCTCTGTGACACAGTTGGAACCCGGCTGTCTTATTTTACGTGGCCTATTCAGCTGGACAGAAAACTGGCTGTTTCCTGTGTTCCGCCTCTCTCACTCGATATTGGCACAAAGGAGGATCTCTTTAAAGAGCTGGGCTGGGGGGCGGCGCCTGTGGCTCAAAGGAGTAGGGCACCGGCCCCACATGCTGAAGGTGGTGGGTTCAAACCCAGTCTTGGCCAAAAACTGAAAAAAAAAAAAAAAAAAAAGAGCTGGGCTGGGAAAGAGCAGAGAAAGTGGGGGAACTGGCTTCCCTGGGGGTCAAAAGGTACATATCTGGCTCAGATAGACTTCCTGACCTGGGACCCCTGATCCTAGGTGGAAAGGGTGGAGTGTGCTTTGCGGTCTCCCTACCGGCTGGGCCTGAGAGAGTCCCTCCTGACAGAATGCCCACCAGGCTCGGACCTCCCAGAACTTCCCATTCAGGTGAGCAGAAACCCAGCAAGACAAAGACGTAGAGCTCTTTGCGGTTTAAAGGGGTCCTGGAAAGAAAGGAGGCGGAGGTCGAGGGTGGATGTTCCCTGTCAATCACAGACAAAGGTAGGAACGAGACAAATCAGAATTCAGCTTGATTCAATGAGGATTCAAGAAACGACCTTTTGTCTGCGTCACTGTGACTTGCTCCAAGGGAAGGTACCCCACCCCTCCCCCTGGAATCAACCCCCCTCCACAGGCTCAAGCTGGGTTCTCTGGATCTGCACACTCTGGGGTCGTAAAGTCCAATGGCAGCTAAGGAGGAGGAGTGGGCAAGAGCAGGTCTGCAGGGTGGGTGGACTCAGGCAATCAGAGCTCATGCCGTTGCTTTGCTTATTGATTGCTTTAAGCCCAAAGGGTACCACGTCTGCAGACGGTCGCACAACCTGTCTAGCCACGAAGCTGCTACGCCCACTCGCAGAGAAAGGGGATCTTTCCAGAAAAATCTCCCAAGAGCAGGAATGGGCAGCTGGGGCCGCTGCCTTCCTTTCCAGAGCCCCTTCTTGCGTTCTCACCTCTGCGATCCCTCCACCCTGCCCACTTTGGAGTGGGCTAAAATCTAGTTACTGTAGTCTCTGGGTGGCAGGTCTCAGGGAACGCGTCTCTGTGCATTATCATACTCTTATACTACATTCTAAGTCTACTTTGGGGGACCACAGGGCCGGGAAATTCAGGGGAGTTCGGAAGTGGCAGGCACTGTGCTTTCCTCTGGGTTCTGCTTTTGGGGAAATTCCTTGTTGAACCCGGCCAGAGAAAGTTTGTTTGGGATTGTGGACGCTGGTCGCGGGTCCTAGGCCCACGGTGAGCCCACGCAGGCCTTGGGACCTGCGCAGTCCACCTTCCACCGCCAGCAGCGCACAGCCAGTTGGGCTCCCTTCCCCGGGACACGATCCCGAGAAAGGGGAGCGCCCAAGAAGCCTCTCCTGGAGGTCCCTAAGTTCCCAACGGCATTATCTTTCGGTCATTATGGTCGCCGTCCCCTGAGCTCGCCCAGAAGTGCCGGATGGCACCGCTCTGCAGAGAAACGCAAGGGGAGGGTGGGGTAAAGCGGCGACCTGGGGAGTTTTATTTAGCTCCATCTTGGTGGAGAGTCTTAGCCAGACACTGTGGTGCCAGGCGCGCCCCCTGCAGGCGGGGCCCATGACTCAGGCGCTCGGGATCCCGGGCCCGCTGCGCTCGCCGAGGCCGGCGCGCCCCCTGTAGGCGGGAGAGGCCTCGGTCCTGACCCGCGCCAGGGAAGGAGCCCCGCGCCGCCGGCATCCTCCCGCAGGCCCGGGTTAAGTCGCCCAGCCTCTGTGCCGCCTTCCGCCCCGGGTGACAGAGCTACAGTGCAGGAGCGGCGGATACCGGAGCGTCGCCCCCGCCCGCCTGACACCGCCGTGTCCTCTTCTCAGAGCTCTTTGAATTCAGTCTTCCCCTTCTCTGGCTTCGGTATTGCCCTGAAACAGTGAGGGCAGCTACACTGGGCCATTCAGGACGGCTTACAGATGACACATTGTGCATGGAGAAGTGTGTCCAGGCGTGTACACTGTTTATACACACTCTCGCACCTCGATGTGTCCCCTGCCTATTCTCCCCCGATTCCCAGCTCTCCGCCCTCCCACACAGTTCCCACTAGGTTTGTTCTAGAACAGATACAGGTTGCTAGCGCCATCCGCCAGCTGTCCAGAACATCAGTTACAAATCTCAGCGAGGGACAAAAACATCTGTTCAGGCAGAGGCTGGGAAACCGGGACGGCGGCGGGGACGCACCCGACCCCGGCGAGGCGCCAGGGGAGAGGGCCTCCCGTCCGTCACGGATGATTTTCAAGCTCTCAGGTACCCCTGAAGGATGGTGCAGGGACAGCGGCCCCGGGTCCTCCGCGCCCTACTCCACCCCGCGCAGACCTTTGTTCTCTCCCCTCCCCCAGCCCACCTCCACCCAGCCCCGGACTCAGCGTAGGACTTTCCTTCTCTCTCCTTTTCTGTGCGAGTCAACAGTGAGTCGGCGCCGCGCCGCTGTCCCGGAGCTTGACTGCCGGGTGCTGCTGGCAGGGTGCGGCTCCCGGGCGCGGTGCGCGGTTGTGCGGTGGCGCGCTGATCTTGTTCCTGGCTGGGAAATCCTGGCCGGGCGTTTGAACAGTTTCCCAAAGACAGAGGAGGGGGACGCCCGGCCCCTTCAGTTACAAATACATTTTATCTTGTTTGTTTATATTTTGCTCTGTAGTACACGCACACGGCGAACGGAAATTCAAATAGGCCTAAGGATGCACCTGCAGCCAGGTATTTGGCTACATCCTCTTGGGTACTTTATCTAAGTGGCATCTGAGCTCTGAGGTCTCTGGGCGCAGAGAGACTCAGATCTGAGTGCGGCCGCTCTGGGTGGACAGTGCTCGGGGTCACGCGCACGTGCTGACCATTTCTACAGTGGTAGTTTCTTATCCTCACCGCTGGGCAGTTCGCCTGGCGCTTCGCAGAGAGAGCGAGCAGCGGCCTTCCCCAGCGCCGGGTTCTAATCGGGCGTAGCCGGCCCTCTGTGACTTTCCAAGTGAGGACTCCTGGTATCAAACGCTCGTTATTGACTACCTTGAGATCTAATGCGGGTGTGGGCGTATGAAGGGGGGACTCATTTTTCTTTTTATTTCCCGATTCGATCCACAGTTAACGTTACTGATGGTTAATAAAATGTAGCTTGCTACCGTAATACGGTGACAGTGAGGTCCCAATAAATGTCACAAGATGTAAGACAAAAAAGTACCCCGCGACTGCGCGCGGGACTGCACTGCTCCCGGTTTTGGCCATGGATGCACTAAAATAACCTGTTAACACGCACCAAAGTGCATCCTTATAATAACCTCCTCAATCATTTATTAAAAGTCGTGTCAAGCAGGCCGTATAATTCATCTCTATGCAAATACATCAATGTCAGGCCATTAGTGTATTGCTCAGGTTTTTATTAAAGTGCATTCTTTTTAATTCAGCCCCGTAAAATACGAGCCCCATTGCTCAAGAATTATAGCAACTATTAGAGTAACATATGGGCAACATGCACTCAGAAAATAAAAACCAACAGATAAAGTGGCAGGGTCACATCGCAGGAGCAAACACTTAACAAAATGGCAGAGGGGTAATAGATTTTTCTCCCAGGGCCTTTGGAGAGAAGGTGTCATGGGTATCAACAGCTCAGAAAAAGCAGAGCCTAGAAGTTCCGCTGCCCTGTCCCCACACCAGATCCAGCACCCCACGACAGGCATCTCCGGAGGTAGGAGAGAGGAAGCTTCAAGACCTCCTGGGCATTCGACTTCCACATTTACTTCTGAGGATTTGGACATTCTTCAGAGAAGAGGGTTCTGCTTTTCCTAAAAGCAATAATAGCTTGAGAGATTTCCCTGGAGGGTTTATGGCCCAAACCCTCCCCTCTCTCCCTTCCCCACTCCCCATCTCCTTATGGCCTGCTCTCATCCACACTTACTTCTGGGAGAGCCTCACCCCACCTCCAGTATTTTTGGGGTTCTTCTTTCCTCCCTGCTTTTGTAGGAAGGTTGAGAAGGAAGGGATGAGGCCCAACTGCCAGAGAATTCCTGGCAAATGTTCCTTTCATGTATAAGAGCCCCGGGGAAAATCTTGCCATTGAAATCAATCTGTAGCTGGAAATTAGGACATATTTTAGCTCCCAATTTAGAAAAAAACATAGGTACCCTCTTCCTGCACCTCTCACCCTGCGCTTGTGCTCTGGACGCCCAAGTTTCCCTGGTTAGAATGCTTTGCTGCAAATTTTGCCAAACCAGAGAGGAGCTCTCGCCTGATCACAGAGGGACTTTGGAATTTTAGGATTGAGGACTGAGTGACATCCTTTCTGCCTAGGTTTGGGGAGGAGGGAAGAGAGAGAGAGATCAGCAGATGCCACATACACTGGAGAAGTCAGCAGCATCAAATTTAGTTTTTTATTTTAAATTGCCATTAGAACAATCAATGTTCAGAGGCCTGATAATAAATCTCACATCCAAAACACAACACAGCCTGCTCAGAAAAATAGAAAAGTGGAAAAAACTCCTAAGAACAATCTCCCAGATTTAATGAGAGAGTCGCCTACATCCTCATCACCCCAGCATGGTAATTGAGCAGATCTATTAACTTGTTACACTAGATTTGTTTAAAGAGACTATTACACAGTCATTTAATCAATTTGTTACACTGGAGGTCCTGACTTATGAGACACTTGCCTTATGATTCCTTAATGACTGAATTAATTTGTTTTAATAAAACCAACATTGTGTACAAGTACATTTCTAGAAATGTAATTTTGGAGACAGTACAGTCCAATGCTTCATCTGATTAGGTCCTTTCTATGGTTTATCAAAGTCTGTAGTTTCTGACATAGCTGCTTGTATGGAGTATTTTTCTTTTTTATAGCGCCATTAATTTAATATGGATCATTAGTTCTTTATACACATGCATGTTCTGACAAATGTACCCAATGAATAATGCAGCTAATGTGCTTAGGCCCAAATGCATCACATCATAAACAGAGACCTCTGCAAAAATAACAACAATGGAATAAAATGCCACTTCCAGTCACCGTGGTCATTATGGGGGTAGCATTCTGAGTTACATTTATGTCTTGTTTTGCAGTGCAAGACATGTTTGGCCCTAGGATTATATCAACATAAGCAACTGGGTCTAACTATGTAGTGAACACAAATAGATTTATGGTGAATTAAGGTTGTCTTGAGAGCAGATGCAGGACAAGAAAATCGGTTTTGCTCTTGATGGAATCTGACGTGTGTGGAATAAAATGTAAATAAACAGAAAGTCCCCAAGAAAAGCAACTTGATGTTATTGATTGTGTAAAATAATTAGGATATTACAAATGACAATGCACTACAAATAGTTGGCGTTTTATGGCTTGAATTTTTTCCTGGAAGAAACGGTTTAGGCTCTGAAACACTGCTTGAAGAATGGGGCATGATCTGGGGCAATAAAAAATTCGTAATGGAGTGATTGGAATGATCAGCTTGTAACCCATAACTGATATAAATGATAACTGAATGAGCTCACTGCAGAGGTAAACATTTGAACTTAGAGGACTATGAGGAGGAATGATGGCCCTACATGATCACTAGAGGTATAAAGTGGCTCTGGATAATGGGGGGGATTATGCACAGAGCCAAATATTGACTAGATAGTTTAACAATTATTATAGGGAAGAGGGAGACGCTGGATATATTTTCAATAAGGAGATGCCTTATAAATCTTTCTTAACAATGCTGGACAGGCAGGCGTTTGAACTGGATTTCATTTTGAATAAAGAGTCCAGAACGCACACACATTAACAGTATATTCGAATGCTTTCATGCTCTCTCTTCGTGCTCTCCATTGTTTCAAATGGAAATGGACATGTGAGTTGATGAATAGAGTTTGTAAATAAAAAGATTCGGCTACTTCTGCTGTATTAGAGGTAATTATGATTCTTACTTACAAACTCAGTTTAGAGTGAATAGGTAGAAACACGCTACACTAATAGTCCGGGAAAAAAACCCCAAACCCTTGGCCAGTCTTTCAATAAGAGGCATAAAAGTCAGCTGTTGTTGTATTTTTTGGTTATACTTAAAACAATGTAACATTGTTTGTGGTTGGGATTCTTTTTTGATACTAATCTTCCAAAGATGGTTCTGTCCACAAAGTGGGCTAAGTCATTCACCCCAAAGTTTGTGGATAATGTGAAAAGACCGCCACTAGAGTTTTGGTTTTTGAAGCATGAACGTTTGTAAGACAAGAAAGAGTTTTGGAAATCACACAGTTCTCCAGTTCTGACATTTTCACAAGCTACATTTATCTTTTCCATTTCACTATAGCTCAGTGATTTCTCTGCCTGAGACAGGAATGTTTATGATGATAAATCAGTGTTGTTTAATTAGATTCATCTTTACTTCATTTTAATGTTAGTTGGAAATGCATTTCTTTAGTTTATAAAAATGAATAATTTAATCACTCCCTGGTATAAAATCAGTGGTGTGAGACCAAAAATCAATGCTGGATCCTTTTTGGAATTTTTTGATTTATTCTAAGTTCCTCGTGTAATATCTTCCCCTCCTGCTTTGACAAGTGAATTTATGCATTTCTTCCTATTTGTAAGCAGCTAATGCAAAATGTATTTGCTATTTATTACAAAGTAAATGATTTTGACCTTTTGCCCATTTCACCAGATGTTATTTCTGACCATCCCAAAAAGCCTGTTTAAAGTCAACAACATTAAGCATTTGAGGTCATAAAACCAATTCAAGGTCATTTTAATCCTGGCAAAAGGTTAATTAGATCACTGCATTAAAACAGGAATAGACTTTTATTCAACTTCATCTAAATAAGCATAGACAAGCTTGCCTTACCTTTCAAAGTTTCCTTTGCGATTCTAGCTCATTTCTTAGAATGGTAAAAATAACTTTTTAGAAATATAATATTTGATTCCCTTTACCAATTTTAGTAATATTGTCGTTTACTGGGAGCTTACTATGTGCTGGACCATTAAGTAACATACTTTACATCATCTCATGTAATCCTCTCAATAATTATTATCCCCATTTTACAGATGAGGCTACTGAGGCTCACCGAGGGAACCAAATTCAGCAGAGGTATTAATCTGGATGCAAATTTATTTTATTTTATTTTATTTTGAGACAGAGTCTCACTATGTTGCCCTCGGTAGAGTGCTGAGGCATCACAGCTCACAGCAACCTCAAACTCTCAGGCATAAGCAATTCAGCCTCCTAAGTAGCTGGGACTACGGGTGCCCACAATGCCCAACTATTTTTTGGTTGTAGTTGTCGTTGTTGTTTGGCAGGCTAGGGATGGATTTGAGCCCTCCAGCTCTGATGTATGTAGCTGGCACCCTAGCCGCTTGAGCTACAGGCCCCAAGCCTGGATGCAAATTTAGGCTCTAAGGTGTTGCACTATGCTTCCCCTGTGATACCTATTACACTTTGTTTTTAGAACCAGAGACTCTGCTTTATCTTAATTTCCAGCTATTATCTTTTATATAGTTTAACATGAGAAAAGCAGAGGACCTAAGAAATATCTATAGCTTATACCGGTTTTAAGAACAATGAGGTTTTATATGTGCTTCATATTTCACATTAATAAGTATTGAGAATGTAGATTGGCTGGTGTTATTTAATTAAAACTGTCCCATAGCGTACATGCCAGTGACCAGAACTGAATGTAAACAGTCTGCCTGATCTCTAGTCAGGAAGTTCTTTCTGGCAACTAAGTGAGATGTAGGAGAAGATCGTGGGATGCCTATTTGTGCTTGGGAAAACTAATTTATTCAACAGTTTTTTCTTTCTATGGAGACAGAGTCTCACTGTGTTGCTCAGATTAAAGTGCTATCATGTCAGCCCACATCACAGCGACCTGAAACTCAAGGGCTCAAGCGAACCTCCTGCCTCAGTCTCTAGAGCAGCTGGGACTACAGGTGCCCACCACAACACCTGGCTAATTTTTCTATTTTGGTATGGACGGGGTCTCACTTTGCTCTGGCTGGTCTCGAACTCCTGAACTCCAGGCTCAATACTTTCTGGGCCCCCCAGAGTACTAGGATTATAGGTCTGAGCCACCAAGCCCAACCATACTAAACAAGTGACAGTTTCTTAGGGGACTCTTATCCCTAGACAGAAACTTCTCTCCTTATAATTTTATCAGTAGACTGTCACAACATCCTATTAGCTCATATTGATACCAGTAAACAAAATCTGAGTAAGGTAAGTTTCAGTGTAATTTAGGAATAGTTAGAAAATTTCCAATAGCATCCTACTTTAGAATTTTTTTTCTAGAGCCTGGGAGGATTTTTTTTTTTTTTTTGAGACAGAATGTCACTTTGTTGCCCTGGGTAGAGTGCCATGGCATCACAGCTCACAGCAACCTCAAACTCTTGGGCTCAAGGGAGTCTCCTGCCTCAGCCTCCTGAGTAGCTGGGACTGGAGGCGCGGGGCACAATGCCCTGCTATTTTTAGAGACAGTGTCTCCCTCTTGCTCAGGCTGGTCTTGAACTCCTGAGCTGGCGATCCACCCGAGTTGACCTCCTAGAGTGCCACCCTATCTGGCCACTGGGAGGATTTGTTGTGCAGACTCCATCCCTAGTGCTGTGTTATTTACTATTTGTTTTGTGTAGTTGTTCACCTGCTTTCTCCATGTAAGCTGAACTAAATCTTTGGAAGGGAAAAATACATGTTCAATTCTAGCACTTCTTTATTTACAGTATTTCTCTGGCTGGTCTCTGAGGTGCAGCTTCCTGGGACACATGCAGGGCACAGATTTTAGGGACAATCTTCTCGTAAGCCTATTTCTCCTTTCACAATGCTCCATATTCATTATAAGCTTTGGAAGATTTTTCAGTGGAATAAATCTAGTCTCAGAAGACAATGGAAGGTCCCTTTTTAAGACAGCCTTGTCCTTCTTTGAGTGCCTGTGAAGCTGAACAGCTTTGGGACAGGGTTAAAAAGACAGAACGTTTAAGAGGAGGCAGGCAAGGTCAGTGGACAAGTAACTTAATGTCAGGGCCCAGTTTGGAATTTTCTTTTTCCCTTTTTGAATAACAAAATTAGTGTAAGGAATAAATCTATCACTCAGATTCTGGAATTATCATAGTTTCCAACATAGAATTTAATTTTTATACATTAAATATGAAGCCTAAAATCTGCTCTGGGGGCTGGCATATAAAATTGACGGTCTCCCAATCAGTGCTGACAACTGAAGATTTCAGTTCCGACCTGACTGACAAAGGGAGGAACAAATCCTATTCCCAGGTTCCAGGTGTTCCGACTCCATTTAAGTCGTTCCTGGCCAGTTTCTTTTTAGCTCCTGGTCATTCCTGGTGGCAAACTTGATGCCCCTGATTGGGGTAGGTTCTAATGCGAGACGCTCTGTGAGATCTGACTGTAAAATTTCAAAGTGGAACTTGCCCCATGAGGGTATCTTGATTCCCTTCTTAGGTTTCTCCTGGGTGTACTTTGGGACCTCCACCTACTCCTTTGCTTGTCCCATAGGGCAGCGGTTCTCAACCTGTGGGTCGCGGCATTAGGAAGGGTGAGAACCACGGCCATAAGGTGTTTACGAGGCACCTGATCCTAATTTGCTATCTTTCCTGAGGCTCCAGTTTACACATGAATATGTAGCATCTTCTGACTTTATGTCTTAGGGGATAACTAAATTAAATGAGATAACATGTCATGTGCTAATATCTGGTATGCAGCAAGTGCACAGTAACTAGTTGCTGTTATTATTATTACTGTGACTCTGACTTATTTTGAATAAGGCCATACTGTAGTAATAATAACAATGGTAATAATAATCGACTTCCCAATCAACTTCGACTCTTGGGAGTGACTTCCGAATTTTGAAGTGCCTTGCTGGGAGTACAGTGCGATGGCTGACATTTTATTTTTGGTACTTTACAGAAGCAAGAGTCAGTTTGAAGACAGGTCTCCCTCCCCCCAGTCCTTTTATAGGATGGCAATAAACATGGCTGTATCTCATTAAATTTAATGAGCCTTCATAAAATAACCATTACATTCTGAAGGTAATGAAAGAATAGCTTTGATGGTTAGTAAATAAACTACCAAGAGCAGTTTCATCATATTCTAGGGCTGTATGGGGTGAAGGGGATTTCAGGACGGGGCTGGGACGTTGTCTGTGGTAAGACCAAGCCAGACTGTGCCTGGCTTCACTCTATGAAAGCTTATGGGGTGACAATCTTCATTTTGGCCAGGGTGTTCCTAGCTACTCCTTGGTTGTGCGATGTGATTAAATTGATTGGCTTAAAAACCTGCTAAAGGATTTTACGTATATCATGTCACTGATATTGAATTTGAATACTATTGTAGTAGGTCAGAGTAAATAATTTATCTTATAAACATCGAGGTAGAGCAGATTGAATAGAGTATGTAAATTTATGTAAATGACCCTACAAATTCAGACTCTTCTGATCCAAGAGGTCTGGTACTTTATAAATGGGGCGGTAACATTGTAAATCAGGAGTTATTAACCTGTGGTCCATGGCCCAGTAGGGTTCTGAATTTATGTGCAAAATTGCATGCATGTATATTTTTCTGGAGAGAGTGTAGGTAGCTTTCATTAGGTTCTCCAAGGGGTTCACTACCAGAAAAATCTAAGAACCACAACACAGCATAAATAGTCTAAATGGTCATATTAAATTAAATAGCATTTACATGTTCTGCTTTTCAGAAAATGTTACTTAATTAGAAATCAAAATTGCTACTTGTTTTATCATCTGGTTAGAACTAAAAATTATGAATTTTTTTTTTTTTTTGAGACAGAATCTTACTTTGTCACCCTGGGTAGAGTGCCATGGCGACACAGCTCACAGCAACCTCCAGCTCTCAGGCTTAGGTGATTCTCTTGCCTCAGCCTCCTGAGTAGCTGGGTCTACAGGTGCCCCCCACAATGCCTGGCTATTTTCTTTTTGTTGTTGTTGTTGTTGCAGTTTGGCTGGGGTCAGGTTCGAACCCACCGCCCTTGGTATACAGGGCTGGCGCCCTACTCACTGAGCCACGGATGCTGCCCAATTCTGGATGTTTTAATAAAATCCTTTATCTTCTTTTGTAGATATACAGATTTTAAAAAGTCTATTCTTTTATATACTAGGATTTTCTACGTTGCTTTTTCTTCTCACTCTAGTCTTTAATCTTTACTAGTTTTGTAGTTTTAATTTAAAAATCTTTACTTCTTGGTATTTTTGATACCAAGCCACTGGAGGCTTTGGCCAAAGAAAGTGGGTCTGGAAAGAGACTGAAAAGGAACAAAGAAAAATGTGTCTCTATATAATTGATCTTTTTTGAGGCTATGCTTTTTTTTCTTCCTCCTGTCTTTTATCTAGATTATAGGCTCCCTGAATTAATCTAATAACAACCCAAATATTTCATACTGACAAATGCAGCAACCACACTTACATCCCTAGATTATCACTGGAGATAAAGCATCTCTGGGATAGTTTTACCGCTTTGTGAAATGAGATCTAAAGAAATGTAGAGATGTGTTTATGATCTCAGAGGCAAAGCAAAGGCAGAGACTCATAGAAGTTTAGAGCTGGGAGGGACCTTTGACACTGCTGCATTGTACTTTACCAAATTAAAAAAAAAAAGACTTCCAGCTAGAACTCAAGTCTTCTAAATCTCAATCTAGAATTTATACGTACCATTATGTCACCTGAGGCAACTGGGTGGGTGTTTGCAATAAAAGTAAGTACAGAACTCACAAGGCTTACCAACTCAAATATAATATGCACCTTGGTTATTTCTTTTCACTCTTATAATGTATCTATCACCTATTATTGATATCTATGTATCTATCCATTTGTCCACTCACACATATACATATGTGCACTTACAAATACAAGTACATGGAAGTCCAAATGTGTAAAGTACTATTTATGAACAGAATGAATTATTTCCTATTCTAGATCTCAATAAACTTTTTTTTCTATGCAGAGAACCAGAGAAGTGACCTCCACAAATTTTTTTATAAGCAAAATCTTCTTACCAGAACCTACTTGCTATCAAAATGAAGGCATTGGTGAGTCAAGGGATACTCTGAAAGTGTCACTGGAGTTGATCAAAATGTTTTTTGTTATGCTGAAAATTACAAACTGCACACAGAAGCCTAGAAGATTTATCGAAATAGCCTTATCGTTTAATCATCTGGGGATCTTTAATATCCTAAGTCAGTGGGTGCCTGGCGTCAGACTGAAGGACGGATGATATTACTTGAGATCATGTGTATAAAGCTGTTTAGGGACTACATATCTCCTATTATTACTAATCTGGAGAAATAGCTCTTCTTTCTTGATTAAACAACTTTAAAAGAAGCAAACCCTGGCATCTTTTCTTAGGTGTGTATGAAACACGGTGAGAAACCAGCAGCATCCACTTCCCTAGGGATCCGAGAGGATTCTGTAGCCTTGTGCCTGTGCGTTCCTCTGCCCTGTATGTCCCGTTACCGTTTGTAGCTGTTAATAAGAACTCCACTTGGAAATAGGAGGCAGAATGCAGCTTCTGATACTACAGGGGGGTTGGCTCAGGACGCATCAAATTAGGCCCTCTAGACCCCATGTGGAAAGGATGCTCAGGCTCATCATTGTGGCTTGGCCTGTTTATGAAGCTGTTGAAGGCTTTTTAGTCTTTAATCTTTTGGCCTCTGAATGAATGTCCATTTCATTCCATGCCAAAGTGGATACTCCCTGAAAACCATGCATGCATGCTCTCTTAAATAGGTTTGAATCAGGGGACAGATTCTGGAGACTAACTTGGCCATTACAGTAGTAATTGGATATTAAAAGTAAAGCATAGATTTTTCTAAGTCCTTCTGTTCTCAGAACACTTAGGTGATACGGTAATGATCAAAGAAACATTCTAAATCCTTTCTTCTGAAGGAGATTCCTCCCTTGCCAATGAGAAATATTTTTGTCTGGCATTTACATTTTTTTTTTCTTTTTGGAAGTAAGCACAGAGGTGCAAGCCCATTCACAAATGTGGACTCCCATCAACACCACTCCCCCCCCCCCCGAAACATGGTAAGCAGTGAAAGACCTCACTAGTGAACTACTGTGTGCATGTGTGCACTGCAAACTATTACTTACATATAAAATAATTATCATTAAAAAAGAGGAAAAAATTATCCTTGTTCTATTGTAGCATGGTTGTAATTTTTGTTGCATTATAAATATCACAGGTCCATTTTTTTTCTACTACCACAGCAGTTTCTGAAGATGTGTAAACTCATAGTGTTATTACTCTCTAATCTAGTTGAGGTGATGAAATAGTGCCAAAACTCTCATTGCAATTTCATTAGCATATTCATGAGTCGCACTTTTGCAGTGTTGCAGAAACAACACAAATTGGTTTGCGGATTGTGAACTCCCCCTTCTTCTCCTCTCCAGAAGCACAGACTGTAGATTAGCAAATCAAGTTGGCCCACAAACTTCTGAGCATTAAATTGCATAACTTTGTGCTCTGCATTTCCCCCCATATTTTAGAATTCTTTTGTTGAATTCCATGTGAATGGACATACCGTGCAAAATAAAAGCAGGAACAGGGGCCTGAATAGCTTGGAGAAATGGAAGTTCTAGAAAAGGGACTAAATTGTCTTGCTAGAAGAAAGCTTTTTTTTTTAATTGCTGTCCATGTTTCTTTTTTTCTTTTCTTTTTGTCTTGAATGGAGCTAAGAGGGCATTTATAGTTTGGCAGAAACTACCTACCAGTTCACCAAATCAGGTTCGTTTCCTCTTTGGCAAATGGCTAGACCACATTTTCTAGCCTCCCTGAATTTAGATGGGACCTGAGCGCTGAGTTCAATGGAATGTGGTAGAAGCTCTGCACATCTAGAAGGCCTAGGCCCTGACCCTGAACACTCTGAGATGTGCTTCTCTCTCGCGCTCGCTCTCTCTCTCTCTCTCTCTCTCTCGTCATCTACTGGCAGGATATTGACCCTCAGGGTATCTTTAGCAACAAGCAGCAGATGACAGAGCTTTCGTTAGGCTAGGTTCCTGAATGGCTACGTGGGGCTGCTGCTCTTGGCCCCTCCATTAACTCTAAATGAGAAAAGAAAAAGTCTCTTATTGGCTGAGGTTTCAGATTTTATCTGTGAAGGTAGCTAGCATTATTCAACTCCTTGAATGGTATCTTTATTATCCTGTGTTGGTGCCGCTATGTCACCCCATCACCCTTGTGGGTGCTGCTATGGCACCTCGTCACTGCATGCAGGAACCAGCCAGTACAGGGATTGTAAGTAGGAGCTTGCAAGAGGTGGGCTCCCCATAGGTGTAAGAGAGCCCTGAGTAACCTCTGCTATGGCCTTTTATTGAAACCATATACAACAGGTGTGGGGGCCCCACTGACAAGGACTACGTGCTTACTGATGGCTGTGTGCTCTTCCCCCATGGGCTTGACTCCCACCCTGTTGCACCAGGTATGTTCAAGGTCCAGCACCTGCTTGCTAATGAAGGACCAGTCTTATCTCATTAACGCGTGCAATTGCTTGAGGGCTTGTCTCTGGGCTGCAAAACATCTCCTTGCTGGCTGGGAGATTGTCCCGTTCCCGGTTCCTCCCTCAAGAACTGGTGACCTCTCCTATAAGCATGGTGCTCAGTCTCTTACAATCAGATTTTGTGCTGTCCAAAAAACTTGATAGCTATTATTTAAAGTTTTATTTGACATGAGGGATGGAACTTTGAGGATCAAAACATATGCTTTCTGTTCTTTTCTGTATCCTTTTGTTTCCATTCTGTCTTTGGCCTCTTTCAATGTACTAATTACATTGCCCCAAAGGGACATTAGATGATTAAATAAACCTGGTTTGTCAATCCCTCATAGTGTACTAAACGTTCAGGGAACTGTTTGTGAATATGTTGGAGCTGTTAGTACTGGGTAGAACACTAGAGCCCGCCTTTTAAGTACAAACTTGACTTTGCTCAGCACCCAACATATTTTAGAAGCTAAACAGTGCAAATATTGATCGTTTTTAAAGCTTAAATAGCACTTTTGGTTTCTCAAAATACTTCCACATAATAATGTACAGTCTAATGCATGTTTGATCAGAGCTTTGAAAGATTCACATAGATCTTTATAAATATTAAGCATGCATTTTTTTTTTTTTTTTTCAGTTTTTGGCCGGGGCCAGATTTGAACCTGCCACCTCTGGTATATGGGGCTGGTGCCCTACTCCTTGAGCCACAGGCGCTGCCCTAAACATGCATTTTTAAATGAAAAATCTGTACCACAATAACAGCAACAACAAAAAATCACACATTGCTAACGCATTGAAAAACCTATCTTACTTAGTAGGCAGCTAAGAAAAGTTACTCAAGGTGAGTGTTCTTCGGTAGTACTGCTTTTGAGCTGTATATTATATTGCTATGGTATTTTCAAAACCTGGGAAGCCATCAAACTTTGTGTGGGACATTAAAGATGGGACAATAGAAAATTATCATTGAAACTGTAAGAGTAGATGGTGTGAGGGTTGGTACTGAAGCACAAAAGATCACTAATTCTGGACTGTTTCTAGCTTATTTGACAGGCTTACTGCATAGAAATGAGGAGGAAGTTTAAATATGTGATAAAATCTGTTTGGTGCCTCACACTTGAACCAAGAATCTATTACATTTAGAGTTCAGAGCTGTTTTGAATAGACAACAGGCAACGTATGAGGTAGCCCAGGTTTATATACATTTGAATTACACATATATTTCATTTAATTTTTTAATGGAAAGATTGCTGTGGACACGCATTGTTCACATGATATAATGCAACCTAACTGATTTAATTAGAGCCTGTTTTCTCGGCTTGCAATCTCTTTATGTTTGTAGGGATTGCTTTTTCCGTGGTATAAAACTATCGGTAGGTAACACAATTTAAGAGACAGCTGCAGAATATATTCTCTTTGCTTTTCTTCAGGCTTCAAGCCATTGCTCAATTTAAGTATGGAAATACTGCTTGTCAAAGATTTCTTGACCCATGAATTTTACAACAATGTCTCAGCACCCCTACTGCTTGGATTTCCAACTCATCTATTGTACTGTATACGTGGTTTGTGTAGTTATACTGGGCCACAGCACAGAGGTTTTCTTTAAACTGGGGAGTCTTCTGAGGTGCCACTTTCCTTTTTTTGGCAGAAAACAGTAGACGAAACCTATCTTACTTGATAAAATGATGGTGTGGGGTCCATAGTGCGGAAGAGTGGGCTTGGCAGAACCAAGACGCTCTTGTGCCTTTGGGATCCTGCAAGACTGTGCCTTGTGAACCGTAGAGGCAGCGTGATATGGGAACTTGGGATGATTAATAAGGAAGTACCTCTGAAGTGCCTGGAGAAAAGGGGGAAGAAACTATTTTACTTGACTCTTGTTAGCGAGCCGAATCAAAATAGAGGAGAAAGATGTGTTTAGAATTTGCATTGAAAACACGAAGTGAAAGGGTCAATTTCTTCTTTTTATTGTTTCTAATTTTAAGAAGACTGTGTACTGATTGCGAGAGAGACTTACTCTCACTGCCCAGGGGCGACCACTGTGAACTGCTTAGTTATGTACAGCCTGTCAGACCTTCTTCTTGGACCTTTGAACATGTAAATTAAAAAATAAAGGATCATCTGGGGCACATGTTCTATTACTAGCTTTAAAAAAATGTGCCAATATATTCTGAGTATCTTTCTTTGTTGATACAGTATAGTGTATGTGGCAGGCAGAATTCTAGGAATGACTCTTGCTCTTGCCCCTTACCTTTAAGTGTGCCTAGAATCTCTGTATACGGTGATGTATCACTCCCTTGATGTATATCTAATGTGAGACCATCCAGTTCTTTAAAAGTAGAGCGTTTTTCCTATAGGCAGTAAGCAGAAGTCAGGGAGATTCGAAGCCTGAGGTGGATTTGATGTGAGGGAGTCTCTCTGTTGGGAAGTGCTTATTCCCCATGAGAAGGAATGTGGGCAGCTGGCAGTGGTTGACAGCAGTGTGGTTGACAGCCAGCAAGGACACGGGGACCTTAGTTCTACAGTTGTTTTTTTGAGACAGAGCCTCAAGCTGTCCCCCTGGGTAGAGTGCTGTGGCATAGCTCACAGCAACCTCCAACTCCTGGACTCGGGCAAGTCTTCTGCCTCTGCCTCCCAAGTAGCTGGGACCACAGGCGCCTGCCACAATGCCTGGCTATTTTTTGGTTGCAGCCATTGTTGTTGTTTGGCTGGTAGTTCTACAGTTGTAAAGAGCCAAAATCTGTCAAAAACTTGCATGAACTTGGAAGCGGATACTTCCCTAGTCAAACCTCCAGAGAGGAATGTGGCCAGGTGACACCTTGATTTCACTATGAGAGACTCTGAACAAAAATGCCAGACTTCATATACAGAACTCTCAACTCATAACCGGATGTTGTTATGAGCCACTAAGTCTGTGGTAGTTGTGGTTCCACAGCAAGGGAATCCTAGTACTGTCCAGGCAGCAGATACAAATACGCGGCGGCATCTCCTGAGGTGGGGCAGGGGGATTGGTAGAGTGATCATAGCCCACATGTGTTTAGTACTTTATGCATGACAAACTATTTTTTGCATCCATGTTCTTAACTCTTGTTTCTCACCGAAATTTTCACTGTAAGGCAAACTATTATTCTCTCTTTTATAGGTATGCAAACAGATGCCTCTATCCTAGAGATTCGGGGCCTCTGCGAGCTCACCCAGGTACTAATGGAAAACCTGGAACTCCTTGCTCTTTATTTAACGCCTCTCATCCAAGGCAAGCTGTTACACTCACAGTAGCTCGTATTTTAGGAGTGTTTGCCGTGTGCCTGGCATTGTGTGAAGTGCTTTACATGGCTTATCCGATTCAGTCTTCACAGCACTCTGTAAGGTTGGTAATTTATCTACTGTCATTTTACTGATGACAAACCTGAGAGTTAACAAAGCTGAGCAGCTTTTCCGTGCGGAAGCCAAGCTCCAAACCCTGGTAGCCTGACTCTGGGATCCACCTGCATCATGACTAAAGCCCTCCTGCCTTCCCAAGCCAACGCGCCACGCTGGCCTCTTGGCAGATTGGCTGAGCACAGCCTCGTCTTCGGCCGCACGACCCTTTAGGGCTGAGTGTGACCTCAGTGTTCACCATAGTAAGTTGCCTTTGTGCTAATATTTCTTATTTTCCTATGGAGGTTACTTTCCTGACTAATGGGATGTAAAACCACAGGAAAGCAGAAAATGATAGTTTATATTCTTTATAGCTTTCAGGAGAATATGGTCATATAAGGAACAGGATTGTAGGGACAAGCATTAGCCTTTCATCTCTCACAATGCCACCAGGAAGTTGAGGTTAGAGTTCTGCCTCCAACACACCATCCTCTCAGCAGCTTTCCTGGTTTCCGTGGATGGGCACTCTCTCAGATTATAAATCTTGGTGAGGAGCTCCTCATTTTAATTACTTCTTTCGTAACGAATACCGTTCTGGACTCAGTAATAGGTACAGTTTCTTTAAATTAAACCCCAGCTTGTGTCAAATTGTACTGACATCACACCCCCTCTCACACATTTGCCTCCCCCCGCCCAGCTTGTCTTATTTTTGGCAGGAATTTCCACGTTAGCGCTCTTCCTTCCATTGCTCCATAAAAAACTTTCCAATTGCCATCGGTACTCTGATGTTCGAGGGTTTGATTAATGAGTCCACGTTCAGGCTGTCCACTCCATTTAAAATGATAATAACTTTGATTGTGTCCCCTTCACCCTTTGTCACTAAAACGAAACAGTCTCGCTTTAGCAAGTTTAACCTCACAGGCTACAACCTCAACCATCCGGTTATTATTATTGAAATAATCTTTCTCTAGGGCTCTCTTTTTCTGTGCTGTGGGGACCAGAGTTTTGTGCATAATTTACGATTTGGTGTAAAAGTAACATCTTACTTC
This sequence comes from Galagoides demidoff, assembly GCA_963574575.1. NCBI lineage: Eukaryota > Metazoa > Chordata > Mammalia > Primates > Galagidae > Galagoides > Galagoides demidoff. The sequence continues at coordinate 42,089 of CAUYQV010005285.1, forward strand.
TTAATTTTATTTATCATGCCCCTTAGGTTGATGTTTAACATTTTTATAAAGGCTCAAATGATTTGTAGATTCTTTCCCGGACAGCAACTCTCTGCGGTCTGACAAACTGTTACCGTTCTTAAGTAACCCTTTCTAGTGCTGCTGATACTTTTTGTTTTGAGGTCTACTTTAGCTAACCTTGATATTGCACCTCCAGATTTCTTATGCTTATCCTCTGTGAGGTGTGCAATTTTTCTGTCTCTTTGTCTCCTTGTATTTAACTTGAGTTTCCTATAGACAGCATAGAACTAGGCCTTGCTTTTCAAAATCTGTTATGACAATATTCGTTTTTTGACTGCAATGTTTAGTGAACTAACTTTTCTTGTCAATACTGATGTGGCTGGATTTATGCCCATCGTTTGATTTGACTATTCTTTTCTTATTACCTATTGTCATTTTAGCTATACAGCTTTTTTGGGGGTTTTTTGAGACAGAGCCTCAAGCTATTGCCCTGATTGAAGTGCCATGGCATCATAACTCACAGCAACCTCTATCTCCAGGCCTCAGCCTCCCAAGTAGCTGGGACCACAGGCGCCCACCATCCCTGGCTATTTTTTTGGTTGCAGCCGTCATTGTTGTTTGGCAGGCCCAGGCTGGATTTGAACCCACCACCTTAGGTGTATGTGGCTGGTGCCTTACCCACTTGAGCCACAGGGGCGGAGCCAGCTATACAGCTTTTAATTTTTTTTTTGTGGTTTCTCTAGAAATTATATGATATGTCCTTAACCTTTCAGCCTACATATAATTGTTATTGTTTTTGTCATTGTAATAATTCTCAGTAAAAGCTTGTAGTAAAGGTTCCTCCTACATTTTTACTCTATAGTTATAATATGTCTAACATAGTATTTCATAAAACCCATGATACAATGTTATGGTTTTTGCTTTAAATCATCATATGTATTATAAAGATATGAAGAGGAAAAACTAGGTCTCAGTGAGGTTTTCATTGTATTAATGCTACTTAGGTGTTAGTGAGCTTTTTCAGATGTTATGTGTTAACATATTCTTTCCACCTCATTCTTTCTCTTCTTTGAGACTCCATATACATATACGATAGACTTATTGTATACCATAGATTGCTAAAACTAAGTTAAAATTTTTCCAAGTTTTGTTCTGTTATTCAGATTGTATGATTTCTTTCTTTTTTTTTTATTTGAATGGTAACTGTGTACATTAATGCACTTCTGGGGTACAGTGTGGGGTTTTCACACACAATCCGAGACACTTCCATCAAACTGGTTAACATAGCCTTCATGTAACTTTCT
>CAUYQV010005287.1:0-15538 GCA_963574575.1 Galagoides demidoff
CTTTGTTTCTGCTACCTCTCATAAGCAGATACTAAAACAGCAGAGCTCCAATTTTATTGAGAGCCAAGCCAAACTTTTAGAAAAAGTTGTTAGTATTTAGTTTTGCCGCTCCTCACAATTCCCATTACTATACTTTTCTCAAATAGACTTAGCTTTTCTCCCCTATTACATACTCCCCATCTTTTCCTGATCAAAGACATATAATTGTTTGTTCAACAATTCCTACAGCATTTGCTGAGCGAACTAATTAGCACAATCTATGGCTCTGAGTACCTCATCCTGGTGAAGTACCAGTATTTATTTTATAAATAGGCATTTCTGATACATTCTGTATATTTTGAGCTCTTTTCTCCAGGGTATTAGGTGATTTTGAAGTCTAAACCCTATATCTTTATCACCTGTGGGCCTATTCCCTTTGATTGTTTTTCTCTTGGTTTTCAATTATGTGGTTCTGTGTTTTGCCCATCTAATAATTATTGATTTAATGGACATTGTTTGAAAAACTTGGAGACTTGGCTCGGTGCCTATAGCTTAGTGGCTAGGGCACTGGCCACATATACCGGGGCTGCCGGCCCAGGCATGCTAAACAACAATGACAACTGCAACAAAAAAATAGGCAGCATTGTAGTAGGCACTTGTAGTCCCAGATACTTGGAAGGCTAAGTCAAGAAAATCACTTAAGCCCAAGAGTTGAAGGTTGCTGTGAGCTGTGATGCTACAGCACTCTACCGAGGGCAACACAATAAGACTCTGTCTCAAAAAAAAAACGTGGAGACTTTACATAATGTTGTTTTCTTCCATGGACTGTATATCCTTGCCTCTTTTAAGCTAATTAATTACCTTAACATAATTAGAAACTATGGTGTATCTAGTTTATGTTGTAGTCAAGGTAAGGCTCAATCTACTTTCTGTTTTCCTTTATTTCAGGTATAGTTACCTAAGATATTCACCTGGAAGTCTGGTGTTTTTACTGAATCCTTTCCCCATAGGGAGTGCTAAACTCTAATCTTTGTCTCTTCGGGCTATGATAAATGGTGGAAAGTTGGCTATGTTTGTGCAGAGGACTTCTATTTAGATTTTTTGCCTCCCACTGTATCTAGCCTCAGAATCCCAATTTCCCTGAGGAAAACACTACCTGCACGAGTGCATGAGGACTCCCAGTTCTCTTCCAGAAGCTCAATTGATTTCCCTCCACACACACACAGACACCTCCATAGCTGCGGGCCACTAGTGCAAATCCTGAATATTCAGCCTCTTGCATTACTGAGATCCAACAAATGAATCTTATCTAAAAGAGACTGCAGAAGTCCTCTCACTTTTCCAGTTAACCTCTCACTTTTTCTTGTTAATCTTCTTTGCCACAGCATCCACCTGTTCCCTTCACACAGATGATTTCTATGCTTTATTTGGCTTTTTTTAAGTTGTCCTCTATAGGAGTATAATCGGCCCCCAGCTACTCTTTCCAAACAGAAATTGGTGGTCTCTCAACATAACTTTCTTAAACTCATACCTACAAATCTGAGTACCCCTTGCTCAAATTTCCCATTATCTTTCACTGATTCTAGAATAAAAATCAGATTCCTAGCCCACTTGACCCTCCATGTGTACCCACTACCTTTCTGGTCTAATTTTGCATTCCCTGCTCCCCTCCATGCCCACTCCGCTGAAACAAAGCCGTAGGGGTTCCACACCATTTTCAGGGTCTTGGCACACATGTTATTCTCTATCTTGGATAGAGAAGCTATCCAAGGTAGATAGGATAGGAAGCTGCTCAACAAGGCTTCCTAGGAGAGTCTAGCATAGCTGTGATCATCTTTAATCTGATTCCTTGGCTTAGGGTAGAGGATATTTCCTATATTTTCTTCTACTTATGTGGGATGTGCTGCTCAACAAGACTTCCTAGAAGGGTCTAGAACAGCAGTGGTCATCTTTAATCTAATTCCTTGGTTTGGGATGGAAGGTATTTCCTATAGTCCTTGTAAAATTACTAGCTATACAACCACAGAAAATGTATCAATCTTTCTGGGCCTAAATATGTACATCCATAAATTAAGAAAGATATTCCAAGCTTTTTGTGAGAACTAAAGTAGGTATTGCATCTTTAATACCTGTTTTTACATGATTGTGGACTTCTCTCTTTCCTCAAAGTAAACTAACCAAAAAGGAACATTCTTACTAGAAAGACTGGCTTTATTTCTATGGCAATATCCCATGACCCTTTTCTCCACTCCTCCTCAATAGAGTTTGTCCTCAGCAGTCAGATATGCTTTGAGATATTGCTATGACTCACAAATATTTCCATCTTAACAAGAACCATGCCCCCACTTAAGGCCAAGAAGATCCTCCTGTTACAAGCCATTATTTCTTGGAGAAAGAAGAAAAACAATCCCTAGAAGCAAAGATGGGTCATATTTTGTAAATGTCCTAACCCTTGGTTAACTGTGGTATGCCTCTAATTGCTTTTCTCTTCTCATGTTTTATGTCCACTGTGCAGTTCTATTGTTCGAACATCACTTCAAATGAAATTGTGCCAGCAAAAAAATGGAACATCTTTGGATCCTTTTAGTCCAGCTGTGAACTTTAGACATAATGTTTTAGGGCACTCTTGTCTGGTAAGGTTTAATTTATATTAAATTTTCTAAAAGAAAAGGCAGAATTGTCAAAGTGAGATAGCAAGACAGACAAGAGTCTGTCTTTCATAAATTAATAAGCATCACCGACCGCCTTTCTTGACCCTTTAAACTCTGTGAAATTAATATAAGTAGACAACTAAGGCCTGCCTGGCCCCCCTAGAGCCTTACAAGTTCACTTAAGCAATCCAAGTTTCCTTAAAGTTTTATAAGCCAGCTTTTAGAGCAAGTCCTTTGTACTTATTACTGGTGACAGTGAGCATTATGGCAGCCAATGAACCTTACTGACTTACGACCCCAATATGGTAGAGCACTGTTATCAAGGGAAATATCAGAATCAATGCTTGTATATTACATTGAGGTCCTGACTTCTGAAAGAGCCCCCTATAGACCCTTCAGAATATGTCAGCAAAATAAACAGCTAATACTCCAAGACAGTCAACTGACAATGGTCAGAGAGTGCTGTTTATTTAACCACTTTTCAACCATCCTAACCCTTCCTGAGGATACATGTTTTCAAAAGAGACAAAAAGAAAAATCTTTCACATTTCCAATTCTTTTGTAATGCCACTACATTTATGCACACTTTTTGAAGCGACAATATGCTTCGTTTTACCATAGGAGCAGAGAAGACCACGCCATCTTCCTCCACGATAATGGGCTTACATTATTAAACAGTTACTGGAGGAAGGGGCTGCAAGTACAACACTTTTTCTGCCATGGCAACCAATGTGTGAACTTTCATTTACAGCCAATGTTCATTGTCTGATGGCTGGGCTTACAAACACATTTTACTTAATGAAACTGATCGTGTCACTGTTTCCAAAGTAATCTCTACCACATACATAATCACCAACTCTGTGCATAAACTTTTTATGACTAAAGTGAAAAACTTAAAAATTCTTTCATTTTAGTCATGGTTAGGTTTTGTTTCTTATTGCTTAATGCCTTACCAGACATAGAAAAATAATCTATGATTATTATGATTATCAGAGTGTGTGTTTTTAGGGATTTATTTTCCCATTTATAGATGACCAAAGAACTAAGAAATCTTATAGGGACACCAAAAATCCATATATAAAAATATGCTCTTTCCTTCCCAGGTGATAGAGGGATAGACTTAAAGACTTCTGCAATCCTCTAACATTGGGATTCTCTCTCCTACTATTTTTGATTTTTCCTCCTTTCAATCATTGTGCATGGGGTCATGCAAACATTTGTAACTGAGAAAGCTCCTGTTTCTAAGGTTTGGCAGGCAGTCTGCAAGAGCACCACTGTAACCCCTAGGGCCCTGGCATTGCATTCAAACAATCTGAGCAAACCTGCCTGGAATTCAATCCAAAAGCCAGAATTGCCAAAAAGTCCTCAACAGAGATCAAAAGGTCCAGCTTCCTCCTTTGCAAGTCCAATAATCATATTTTTGGTTAAAAAAAAAAAAAGTAAATTGCAACAACAAAAAAAAAATAGCCAGGTGTTCTGGCAGGTGCCTATAGTCCCAGCTACTCAGGAGACTGAGGCAACAGAATCGCCTAAGCTCAGGAATTGGAGGTTGCTGTGAGCTGTGACACCATGGCACTCTACCAAGGGCAATAGTGAGACTCTGTCTCTAGAAAAAAAGAGTAATTCATACCAAGTTGACTTTTTATCAGGAAGCAGGTACTATTTGATGTTCCTCAAAAGAACTTGTTCCACAGCAGACTTTCCTTAGGCATTTTCTAAAAAATTAGTACTCTTTGAATGCCAATGATCACATCTGAGTGTGGGCTGACCCAGGGATAGAATTGATATCTGCCCACAGGGCTGTGAAGTGCATGGTGTCCTACTCAAAGTGCCCAGCGTATAAGAACAAAATAAGGTGAATCCCAGGCAGCCCCGAGGGTCGATATTGGGAGGGCTTTCATGGATGAGACTCAAAAAAACAGGCAAATCTGGCAGAAAGAAGAGAGAAAGACTAAGAGCAAAACAGGGGGTCCTAGGTAGTCTCCAGTAGCAGGACTCAAAGCTGCAGAAATTATCCTATTGATAGTCACATCTGAGAGCAAGGAGGTAGACTGAAGAAGAGTAGAGAACCACCCAGGTGAGCCAGAAGTATCTTCATTATGTATCATATTTACTGAGGGCATCTTTTTCCCTATTAAAAATATTCTACAGTGAAGAAGGAACTCACCACATTATCATAAAGACAGCCTTATGGAAGGAAGAGACAGCATCAAAGGAATAGTCAAGGTCATTCAAAACCACAACATGGGTGAGCCTTGGACTCCCCAAGACAGTGACTAGGAAGCCCACCTGATCATTGAGATGACCTGGAGGGCTTTGGGAAATTTCTAGGGCCCAGAGGCTCCCTGCAGACCTAATGAAACAGAATCTCTGGAAGTATGGTACAGACGCTGATGCTTTCTAATCTTTGAGGAGATTCTAATGTGCAAACAAGGCTGAAAACCACTGACCCAAAAGAATCTTAACTGAAAAGAGAAAGAAGCAGGCTGTTGCTGGTGGCTCATGCTTGTAATCCTAGCATTCTGAGAGGCCAAGGTGAGTAGATTGCTTGAGCTCAAAGCCAGCCTGAATAAGAGCAAGACTCCCATCTCTACTAAATATGGAAAACTAGCTTGGGATTGTGGTGGATGCCTGTAGGCCAAACTACTCAGGAAGCTGAGGCAAGAAGATTGCTTGAGCCCAGGAGTTTGAGGTTGCTGTGAGTTATGACACTATGGCACTCTAACCTGGCCTACAGCATGAGACTCTGTCAAAGAGAGAGAGAAAGAGAGAAGCAAAGGAAATTCCAAGTCAATTCCATCAGAATCACATGAAGCAACCTAGCACCATGGCCACCCCAGTTCCAGCTTGGCCAATGCCAATGCCTGAAACCTTTGGACTCAACTCTTACCTATCCCACCTGTTTTTCATCCTGAAAACAAAATGCATTTGTAAAATCAAATTCAGCCTGAATACCCACATTTAATGTGCACTTCAGCACACATCCCTTCTGAGAATGAGTACTAAGATGACTTGGACCAAATTATCTTCTCTTCAGGTTTTGTTTTGTTTGTTTTAATGTTCTCCAAGGGTTTTAAATACCTTCAAACATCCTTACCCACAAACCAAAATCAAAGAGGATCAGTTCCCTTCAGAGCCCTCATCTGTAACTCTTCAAATCATCCTATTTTTTTTTTTTTATTGTTTGGGATTCATTGAGGGTTGCTCAATGTTCATTGCTTCATTCAAGCAATCCTCTTGCCTCAGTGTCCTGAGTAGTTTGGCCTACAGGCATCCAAGGAATTAGGTTACACTGATTGCATTTGTTAGATAAAGTCCCTCTTATAATTGTGTCCCCGAACCACCCTATTAAACTACTTTGTTTCTCATCAGTTCCCATCCCTTCTCTCTGATTGAAAAATTCCTAATTATCTTTAAGCAACAGTAAACAATTGCCAAGACCATGATGGTAGATCACACTTAGATAATTTGTTTGGTGCACAACTCTGGATTAAGCACTTGGTTTGTGAACACTAGCTCATTTAAAGCTCATAATGACCCTGTGGTGCTATAATGCTCATTTGTAGGTGTGGGTGTGGCCCCAGGTCATAGAGCTAGGAGTGGTGCAAGAAGATTCCAGATCCACACAGCCTCCCTTCTAGCATGGACTCTTTACCCTGCTGCTAAATGTCCCTCAGGAGACTAAAATGTCACTGTCTTTATAAACCCTGTATTTCTCCTTTGAACAGCTCAAAGAGGGATCATTTATTCTTGTAGTATTTCTACCTTCTCTGTATTACAGTTTCAATGACATTGTAATAATTTTGTTTAAACATATGTACTTGCCACAAGATTGTGAACCACATGAATGGGCACTCAATTTTACGTGTCTTTGCTTATCTCAAAGCCAACAAGGGGTCTACCACATAATAGGGTCTCAATGTCTACTAGATGAATGAATGAATGAATGGCCAAGCAATTCATTCTCAAGAAAGAGTTCCTTCACTATTAAAACCTAAGCAATCTATTTATCACTGAAGCCAAATACTCACTCCTACATTTTTTCCTTTTCCCTCCTCCCTTTTTTGATAAAATAAAGAATAATGTGTTGTTGTTGTTGTTGTTTTTCCACACAATTCCACACACATACATACCGGCTGTTTGTTTTGTTTGGTTGGGTATTTTCCTACTCCGAAATGACAGTGGATGTCTACAGAAGCCTCTAGGACCTAGAAGGACATCCACTGATTCCATGGCTGAAGTCACTGCATTTTCCTTAGAGGAAACAATGCAGCCAGGGCATTAGCTTCATCCTCCCAGGATAAGAGAGAAGGAGGCTGAAGAAAGGCCAGCAGCCACCACCTACCTCTCACGCCACCATCTAGGATGGGGGAGTAAACCTTCTGGTACTTAATCTTCCCCCTAAGAATTGTCTGTCTGCCTTCCATTTTCGTTCCAAGTTCAAGGAGGAGTAAGGAAAGTTATGAAGCCAGCGATAACAAAACAAACACTTACTTCCAGTGCAACACAAACTCAGCTCCCTGCAGGAGGGTTCTCCAACAGTCTCTCTGTCTTTCCTTCTTACAGCCAAAATTAACTGTCAAAATACAAAAAAAAGAAAAAGAAAGAAAAAGGCCAAAAAACAATGACAAGAAAAGGAAATTTGGAGTGTAGACTTCAGTTTTCCAAATGACTTAAGAACAGTAATACTTCAAATATACCTTGCAAACAGAAAAGATTGACAAAGCAAGAGAGTCCACTGGGAAAAGTTTGGGAAAACTATCATTTTCAAGCATTTCATTCTAGACAAAATCCGTCAACTCTCAAGATTATGAACTAGAGACAATGGAGTCACCACTTCCTTGAGCAGAGGTAGAATCAATAAATATGGGCAAGAAAGTCCCTGAGCTTAGTCCCCTGAGTGGCTGTTACCAACAGACAATTACACACATGAGAAAAGAACTCACAGACCTGTCGGAAGTCACATTCACACAGCCAAGAACAGGACCTTTGTGGCCAAATGAATCACATTCGAATCATAGTTCATCCTTCACTAGCTAAGTCTCAATTTCTGTACTTATATATCTCATGCATGGCTTACAGAAAAAAGATTGACTAGAATTGAAATATCTATTTCATTGTATAGCTAAATATAAGATTTAACTACCATATTGAATCAAGGCCATTAAATCTAAAAGTAGTCATGAAAATTTTATACCCATTTGGTTTTATCCAATACTTCTTGAAAATTTTGGTAAACCACAAAACGCTTCTGTTATCTTTAAAAGAATACCATCACTATCATATCAAAATCAAAGAGACTTTTCTCTTCTGAATTTAAGACATTTTAGCATAGGCAAAAATACTCTCTTTCTAATACTCTCAGCATAAATGTATATAAAACAACAACAACAACAAAAACCTGGGAGCTCTGTGGTTTATGATAGCCTTGTTATATTTTATAAAAATATATCTTTTTATTTAATACTGTGGGGGGTTATACACTAGCATAATGGAACATATCCAGGTGAGATTTGGAAGGGGCCAATTGTAAAGCAAAGGGCCATTACAGATTTAGGAAATACTACTAAGATTGTGAGCAATGTAGTCTGTAGTCCACAAATTGTCTACCACTGCCCCACAATAAGTATAGATAAGTAAGCATTTAGAAATGTTTATAGATATTGAACATTATAATTTAACATGTTAGCCACTTGTCAGTGGACTCATCTTATTGAACAGAGCATCAACCTGTTTAGGCCACCCAAATTCACATCTAACTCACGTGATGAATCATATGTGCTGTAAACTATTTATTATTCAAGAGCAATAGGACCATTATAAGTTATGTTAGTTTAAGAGTAATTTGTCAACTGTGACCCAAAAGTCTATAAAGCCTGGAATCTATTTCTTTCATCAAAAAATAATTTAGAGTCATAAAACAGATCAGTTGTTGCCAAGATAATGGGGGTTAGGGAAGGGGAAGATAACTTATGGGGGCCATGAGAAAACAATAGATATGATAATTATGTTGATTGTGGTATGATCTCACACTTGTACATATATGTCAAATTCATCCAATTATATTCTTTAAATATGTGCAACTTACTATACATAAATTATACCTCAAAAATCTGTAAAAAAAAATTTAAGTGGAAACACAGAAACAGTTTCTGCATAGGATGTGCTTCTGCTTAGACTGTAGAAAACTTCAGAACACATCATTCTCATATTTATAATAAGAAAAAACTGAATAATCTACAGAATAATAATTTTTCTCTTGAGCCCATCATAAAGCTATGATCACTAGGCAACTAAGTGAACCACTTTCCATAAATGACAAGTCTTTCCAAGGTAATATGAAGCACATGTACTGTTCACATTTGGCATACTCTTGGAAGAAGAAATAGAAACCACAGAAAAAATCAGATAAATTTTAATGAATTCTTAAAGGTTAAGTCTTAGCTAGCATGTCAGTATGAAATAGCTGAGTGCTCCAGATATAAGGGAAGTCTGTAGTTTCTCATGATTTCTTCTCCAAAGGCCTCTACTGGTTCTTCCTGAGAAACATTAGGGGCAGGACAGTAGTTTGAGAAAAGGATCCCACAGAAGCACAGGCAAGCAAGCATCAGGAGGTGATCAATGGAAGCAGAAAGATAGACACAAAACCCCACTTTTATTCCATGTCCTTCCCTCCTATAAATCAAAATCTTTAAGCCACTGGAAAAGAAATAATAAGTCTTTCCACCCACAAGGGCACAAAGATCCATAGTTTCTGAAAGTTAAATGGAAACAAAAGGTATATGTCCTGGGGAAAGATATGGAAAACTCTTTCCAGGGCATAGGTAAAGATTCCTCGCTGTTTGAGGAAGGATGGAATCAAAATCTTCTAATCCTTAAAGGTGCAAAAAGAAGTCTTAGGCTCAGAATCTTACACTGATAAAAAGCAGAGGGGCTATGGGGTTTATTGTTGTTGTTTCATTTTGTTTTTAGCACAGGAGAAGGATACTTTCCCACTCAGGTGAGAACTGCTAGCAAATGCTCTACTAGCAGTTCTCTAAGTGAAGAAGCCCAGATGTCCAATGTTGGCCAATTTCCATGGTGTAAATATTCCCATTATGGTTTATTTCAAGCTACTTCATCAAACATGGAGTTGGAAAGAGATGTTCACAGCTAGCTCTCATGAGCTTATATGAGATAGCCGTAGCACAACAATGAATACAAAATAGAATTTTGGAGACCTCCTTCCACCCTCTTACCATGCATCAGATGTGTAGTGATAGTTGATAGATACTGTGTGAGTAGAAAACTGAGGAAAACTCTTTAGCACTCAAACCCCATCTCTAAATACAAGATAAGAGCAGGCTAATGCTCCAAAAATTTGAAGTCTTAGATGCACTGATGGTACCAACAATAACAAAAACCAAACCCAGATTAACTCCTAACTAAAATGGCTCATCCCTCATACTAACAGCCCGGCAAAATAAGTATAACCATTTCCAGATATAAACACTATTACCTCAAAATCTATTATTCTATGCAAAATGTCCTGCAGTCAATCAGAACTTATAAGACATACAAATAAGAAAGTGAAATCAAACTATTGTCAAAAGGCAAAGTAATCAATAGACTAGATGTTAGAACAACTGAACAGAGGGATTAAAAATAACTGTAATATTTTAATTGATTTGTCAGGAAAGGAAGATAACATACATAAACATATGGAAATTTTCAAACTATAAGAAAGTGAAAAGGCAAGGGAAGCAAAAGGATTTTAAATGTTAAAGGAATTCTTTATCTCGACGATATTAGAGATAAATAATTCCCTTAACAGGTTTTTTGATAGACTGGACACAACTGAAAAAAGATTTGATTCTTTTGGAAATAGAACAGTAAAAATTACCCAAAATGAAACATAAAGAGGGGGGGGAAAGACTGAAAAAAAAATACAGTACTCCCAAGAACTGTGGGAAATTATTAGTGTTCCAAAAAAAGTAGATATAGAAAACATACCAGAAGAAACATTAAAGTAATAATGCCAAATATGTTTTAATAATAGCATAAGAGATCAAATTACAGATCCAAGAAGCATCATAAATCACACAAATCAGAAAATAAGACTAATATCATTAAAGCATTGAAAATAAACTACCACCCCAGAAGCCTATACTAAATGAAAATATCTTTATTAAGTAAAGGCAAAATAGTTTTCCATATAAACAAAATAGAATAATTCATTTATAGCAGACACACACTATGAAAATGTTAAAGAAAATTTTTCAGGCAAAAGAAATATGATATCATATAAAAACTTAGGAAGCGGAGCAAGATGTCAGTCTAGAGACGTCTCCTTTGAAGCACTGATAGTGAGATTAGGGAGAAAGGATTCCAGCCACCTCTGACTAGAGGTGTCACTGTTAGAGAGCAGGAAGGTGACAGGAGACTGCAGGAGACTCCAGGAGCCAACGAAGAGGTCAGGAGCAGTGGAGAGCCAGCACAGAAGATTCCCAGCACTATGATTCCCATCCCTCTACTTCTTTTCTTCTCTTTGTCAACCTTTCCTTTTAGTCCCTCCCCTTTTTCTTTTTCTTTCTTTTTTGCCTTCTCACTTTTCACTTTCCTCTTCCTGTTGGCCCTCTACCAAAAGGATATTTCAACACTTCAGCACAAAGCCAAAGTAATTGAAGAGAAGGAAGAAGTGAAGGGAAAAAGTAGGGAGAGGAAGCAGACAAGAAGAAAATACTCATGAGGAGAAACCAGCAGAAAAATCTTAGGAACAGAAAAAATCAGTCATGAGGTAGCTACTGTAGAGGATTCCACCTATAAAGAAATGATGGAAATGACAGAAAAAGAATTTAAAATGTGGATACTAAAAACAATGAAGTAAATTGCTCAGAAAGTAGAAAATAACCGAAAGGAAGTTCAAAAACAGAACCAAATAAGAGATGAATGATAGGAAGAATATAGAAAGGATATAGCAGAGCTTAAGGAATTGAAGGAGTCAGTCAGAGAACTTAAAGATATAGTAGAAAGTATCAATAACAGATTAAACAAAGGAGAAGAAAGGATCTTAGAGCTAGAGGACAAAGTTTTGAGCTAGCACAGGCAGTTGAACAGGAAAGAAAAAAGAGAAAGCAAAATATTCATTCAGAGAATTATGAGACTTCATGAAGCATTCAAATATATGAATTACAGATATCCCTGAAGGGGAAGAAGATTGTCCCAAAGGAATGGAAGCCCTATTGGAGGATATCATAAATGAAAATTTCCCAAGTATCACCAAAGATTCTGATGCATTTATTTCAGACAGATATTGAACCCCAGGTCATCTCAACTCAAACAGAACATCTCCAAGACACATTGTCATAATCCTATTCAAAGTCAAGACAAAAGAAAGTTTGCAAGCAGCCACGAGTAAGCACCAATTGACCTACAGGGGCAGATCCATCACGGTAACAGTGGACTTCTTGGCTGAAACTTTCCAAGCCAGAAGAGAATGGTCATCTACCTTTAATCTTCTTAAGCAAAATAATTTTCAGCCCAAAATTCTGTATCCTCTTAAGCTAAGCTTTAAAACTGATGGAGAAATCAAATTTTTTACTAATATACAAACATTGAGGAAATTTGCCACAAGACCAGCTCTACAGGAAGTACTAGTACTATTCTCCACACTGACCATCACAATGAACCACCAGCAAAGTAAACACCCAGAAACTAAAGGGATAAAACTAAATAATGGATTTTCACAAAATAAGATGAATAGAACACCACACTTACAGATTCTCTCAATAAATGTAAATGACTTGAAATCCACACTGAAGATGCACAGGATAGCTGATTGGACAAAAAAAGCACAAGCCATCTATACACTGTTTCTAGACATAACACTTAGCAACAAAGGACAAAAAAAGACTTAGTGTGAAGGGTTGGAAAACAATATTTCAGGCAAATGGAAATCAGAAGAAAAGAGGGGATCTCAATCTTATTTTCAGATACAAGTGAATTTAAAGCAACTAAAGTCAATAAAGACAAAAATGGTCACTTCATACTAGTCAAGAGAACAATACAGTAAGAGGACACCTTAATTCTAAATATTCATGCATCCAACAATAATGCTCCCAGAGTTATGAAATAGACTTTAATTGGTCTGAGCAATATGGGATTATCCCATAACACCATAATAGCTGGAGACTTTAATACCCCTATTACAGAGCTGGAAAGATCCTCTAAATAGAAACTAAACAAAGATACAGAGGGCCTAAACTTGACCCTAAAACATATGGGCTTAATAGACATATACAAAACACACCATCCCAAAGCTAAGAAATATGCATTCTTCTTATCAGCTCATGGAACATACTCTAAAATAGATCATAATCTAGGATACAAATCAAAACTAAACAAAATTAAAAGAACTGAAATTATGCCTTGTATCTTCTCAGATCACAAGGCAATAAAGGTGGAACTCAACTTCAACAAAAATGTACATCCCCACACAAAGGCATGAAAATTAACCTTATGCTGAATGACAGTTGAGTCAAGGAAGAAATAAAGGAGGAAATAATTAACTTCCTCAAACATAACAACAATGAAGACATAAGCTGCCAGAACCTGTGGGATACTGCAAAAGCTGCCCTAAGAGGGAAATTTATCCCATTAGATGCCTACATCCAAAAAACAAAAAGAGAACACATCAACAACTTAATGAATCATCTTAAAGAAATGGAAAAAGAAGAGCAATCCAATCCCAAACCTAGCAGAAGAAAAGAAATAACCATAATTAAATCAGAAATGAATGAAATTCAAAACAAAGAAACAGTCAGAAAATTAATGAAACGAAAAGTTGGTTCTTTAAAAAGGTAAATAAAATAGGTAAACCATTGGATAACTAGGAACAGAAAAGTAAAATCTCTAATAACCTCAATAAGAAATTAAAAGGGGGAAATAACAATTGATACCACAGAGATACAAGAGATTATTTCTGACTACTACCAAAAAACTCTATACCCAGAAATTTGACAATGTAGAGGAAATGGATCAATTCCTGGAATCATACCATCTCCCTAGACTTAACCAAAAAGAAATAGATCTTCTGAACAGTATTCTTTTGAACAGAATATTATACTGAATACTACAAGCTCTAAACTTGAAGAAACAATAAAAAAGCTTCCAACAATTAAAAAAAAGCCCTGGACCAGATGACTTCACATCAGAATTCTATTAAACTTTCAAAGATGAGCTTATATCTATACTGCAGAACCTATTTCAAAACATTGAAAAGGAAAGAACCTTCCCCAATATGTTCTATGAAGCAAACCCATCACCCTGATTCCAAAAAAGGAAAGGACCCAGATATAAAGGAAAACTACGAACCAATTTTACTATGAATATGAATGCAAAAATACTCAATAAAATCTTGGCTAATAGATTCCAGCTTACATCATGATCAATTAGGCTTCATCCCAGAGGATGCAAGGCTGGTTTAACATATGAAAATCCATAAATGTAAGTCAGTAAAAACAAAGATCATATGATCCTCTCAAAAGATGCAGAAAGAGCATTTGATAAAATTCAGCATCCTTTCCCAACACGAACACTTAAGAAAATAGTATAAAAAAGGGAAATAGGCATAAGTGGCACATTTCTTTTTTTTTTTTTTGAGACAGAATCTCAAGCTGTTACCCTGGGTAGAGTGCCATGGCATCATAGCTCACAGCAACCTCAAACTCTTGGGGTTAAACAATTCTCTTGTCTCAGCCTCCCAAGTATCTGGGACTACAGGCACCTGCCACAACACCAGCTATTTTTTGTTGTTGCTGTTGTTGTTATTGAAGCTGTCATTGTTGTTTTAGCTGGCCTGGGCCGGGTTCAAACCCACCAGCCTTGGTGTATGTGGCTGGCGCCCTTCCCACTGAGCTGCAGGTGCTGCCCAAGTGGCACATTTCCTAAGCTAATTGAAGCCAACTATGACAAAGCCAAAGCTAATATTATACTGAATGGAGTAAACCTGAAAGCTTTTCCACTTAGAACTGGAACCAGACAAAGATGTCCAGTATCGCCACTACTATTCAATATAGTTCTGGAAGTTCTAGCCAATGTAATCAGGCAAAAGAAGGCCATAAATGGCATCCAACTGGGGGCAGAGGAGGTCAAATTCTTGCTTTTTGCTGATGATATGATCTTATACTTAGAAAACTCCAGAGATTCAACCACAAAACTCCTAAAGTGATCAAGAAATACATTGGTATTTCAATGGTGGTATATGGTTCAGTGCCCATAGCTCAGTGCGTAGGGCGCCAGCCACATACACTGAGGCTGGTGGGTTCGAGCCCAGCCTGGGCCTGCTAAACAAAAATGACAGCTGCAATAAAAAAATAGCCAGATGTTGTGGGCACCTGTAGTCCCAGCTACCTGGGAGACTGAAGCAAGAGAATCACTTAAGCCCAAGAGTTGGAAGTTGCTGTGAGCTGTGATGCCAGAAGACTCTACTGAGGGCAACATAGTGAAACTCTGTCTCAAAAAAGAAAGAAAGAAAAAAATATATTCACATCTCAGGGTATAAAATCAAAGTCCACAAATTAGTAGTCTTTGTATACACCAACAACAGCCAAGTTGAGGAGCTAATCAAGAATACAATTCCCTTCACAATAGATTCAAAGAAAATGAAATGCTTAAGAATATATCTAAAAAAAGAGGTGAAGGATCTTTACAAAGAGAATTATGAAATCCTAAGAAAAGAAATAGCAGAAGACATTAACAAATGGAAGAACATTACCATGCTCTTGGCTGGGAAGAATCAACATTGTTAAATTGTCTATTTTACCCAAAGAAATCTATAGATTAAATGCAATCCTCATTAAAATACCAACATCATACTTTGAAAATTGGATAAAATAATACTTCATTTTGTTTGTTTGTTTGTTTGTTTG
>CAUYQV010005289.1:0-19403 GCA_963574575.1 Galagoides demidoff
CCTGACAACAATGCAAACTTTGATAAGCAGTTCTCGATAATCACTTCTCAACAATTATTTGTTATTATTACAGTTTAACATTATAAAATTAACAAAAATAATATAAAACTCATATCCTGGCGAAATAGCCACATGGCAGCCGAAGACCGTATATTCCCTTCCTGTTCTCCCGCCCCTTCATGCATTCTTTCCAAAAATCAGGACTTTTTAAAAACGCTGCCGGACGCAGGACAAATTGTTAGAAAGTGGGACTGTCCCGCCAAAAGTGAGACGTCTGGTCACCCTATCTAAGAACACTTTCTCTACCATCTCCCACCTTTTAGGGCTAAAGAAAAGATGGGAAGGGTGGACCAGCTCTCAGGTAGAACAGTGCTGAATCCATTGCAAACAGATAAAGGCCCTTGCTATTTTGGGAGGGAGGCAGCAGCTTCTTTTTTTTAATTTTAATTTTTATTTTTTTGAGACAGAGTGTCACTTTGTCACCCTTGGTAGACTGAGGCTTCATAACTCACAGCAACCTCAAACTCTTGGACTCATGCAATTCTCTTGCTTCAGCCTCCCGAACGGCTGGGACTACAGGCCCCTGCTCTTTTGAAGCTCGGCAGATGGGCATTCCACCAAGACCCTGTAGCCTCATCAGGATTGAATGACTGTTCACTCTTCAGGAAATGAAGTCTATCTCTCCCCGCTACTCCCTTTTAAACTCTTACTTCCATTCTCTGATTTTATGATTAAATCCAAAATCAATCAGTAATCTCTGTTTTACTTTAATAGGGAAAATACACACTGGATACACAACAGGGACTATTTTGATAAAAGTGACTTTAGTGAACTGAAATACTGCCATGCAATATTCTACTGAGACCTCGCTGAAGTAGGGGCCAGGGTCATTGGAGACTCTGTGTGGATGGGCTGGTGGAGGTGACAGAGTTAGCATACCCAGTCCTGTTGAGTCTTAAAACAATCAGCAAATGCGTTCATTAGGAACCTTTCACATTTTCACTCACAGAGTTAAATGATATGGTGTTTTGCCTGATCTCAGCAGGAAACCTTGTTTGGAGGAAGAATGTGAAGACCCTCACAAGGTTTTCTGGGGCAACACCAGCAGACAGACATGAGTAATCAAGAGATAATAATGTCTGATTGTTGTGACCAGCACCACTGAGGGTCACTGAGATTGGGCCAAGGAAACCCATCTGGGATTTATTCTCTTTGGAGGTGGGGGTGAGTCATTTAGACTCCCTGGAGGGTGAGTCTTCCCACCCCAGGCAAGCCTAGAGACCAGCCCAACGGAGAGCAATTGGTGGGGACAAAAGCCTTACCTTTATAGAGGGTTACTCACTC
Source organism: Galagoides demidoff (assembly GCA_963574575.1). Taxonomy (NCBI): domain Eukaryota; kingdom Metazoa; phylum Chordata; class Mammalia; order Primates; family Galagidae; genus Galagoides; species Galagoides demidoff. Next base: position 1,345 of record CAUYQV010005289.1, read on the forward strand.
TGCAAATAAATGTCTTTCATAATAAAAGCATCATCAAATTCCAGAGTCGTGAATTAACAAATCGTGCCAGTCTGCTGCGGGCGCTGTGTTTCTTTAGTGAGAAACAGATTTTTTACCCTTTGGTATTCAGGGCTATGCAAAGAGTGTGGTGGTTATGACCACCTGTCTGGAGTTATTAATTTGTGCTTATTTGTTACCACAGAAATGGCTTTTTGGTTGACTCTCATGACACAAGCAGACTGCTGGCCACCAGCAGGCTGGTCCTTCAGTCCTCATTCTGCTTGTCTTGCCTGGATGGTCATGTTTATTCTTATCATTTCAACCCATTAGCCTTGTAATTTCCATGACCATGAGGTGCACCATTCACTTAATAACACCTCAGGGTGGGGATGGGAAGAGGGAAAATTCCCTATCCCATTAAATATACATCTATTGTAAGCCCCTCCTTTCAAAGCTAAAGACTTACTGATCTTTCAAGACTCAGGCCAGTCTCCCCCTCTGTGGAGCTTCTACTGGCCCTTCCCCAGGAGCGACCACTCCCCTGTGGCAGCACAACGGGCACCTTGCATGCGCCGTCACACCCACTGAGTCACACTGCACAGACTGGAAGCACCTCAAAGGCAGGCCTGATTTATCGCTGTAGTCTCAGGACCAAGCTCTCCTGGGCCCTCTCTCAGTGCCTGCCTTTCCCAAGAAGGATTGGGATAGGAAAGGGAAGGGAATTGGAGAGAGAGTGGACAGCACCAGGAAAGCCTTAATGGCAAGCCTTTAACATTTTTTCCCAAAATATTATTTAAAAATATTTCTGGTATATATATATATATAAATTTAACCTTTTTTTTTTTTGAGATAGAGTCTTACTGTCACCCTGGGGTACAATGCCATGGTGTCATAACTCACAGCAACCTCAAACTCTTGGGTTCAAGATCCTCTTGCCTCAGCCTCCCAAGTAGCTGGACTACAGGCATGTACCATACCTGACTAGTTTTTCTATTTTCAGTAGAGACAGGGTCTCAACTCTTGCTCAGGTTGGTCTGGAACTCCTGAGCTCAAGCAATCCTGCCACCTGGGCCTCCTGGAGTAAGCCTTATTTTAACCACCATTTTTAAAAGTATCAGTCAGCGGCATTAAGTGCAATAACATTGTTGCACCACCAGGAATGAATTTGTCTCTGAAGGGCTCCTACCTGGCTAATCACACATTTGATAGTGTAAACAAGAAACACTTGTTGGTGGGAATAATGCAGTATCAGAGTAAAAGCAGTGTTGTCCCTAGTTTGGGTAGTTTCCCCGCGAACATCTGTGGTTTGTTTTGTGTACAGTGAGGAAAGGCTGTGGGGTGGGGTGGGGGTGGTGGGTGCCAGCACTGCTCCTTGTATGTTTGAATCACTCTTGTGAAGTTTTAAACAAGGAGCACTAAATTTCCCCTCAATAATGTGGGGCCTTTTGTATTCAAATCAAAAGTACAAAACTACTGTGGTGGGGGGGGGGAGTCTTTATTGGCAACCATGGGTGTCCCTTAAAGCAATAAGCATTAAATTGTCCTGTGAAGTACTGTAGCTATTAAAATACTCACTTAAAAATTTTTTTTAATGGGTATCTTTTGGGGAAGCTGTGCTAATCAGTGCCATAGGCACCTTGCAGACAAGGGACGTTGGTGGGAAGGGCAAGCTGTGGGCAGAGTCAGGAGAGCTGGGTCTGGTCTTGTCCCTTCCCTGTCAATCTTTGGGCGTCACCTCGACACTCCAGGCCTCTGTACACTGAAAAGGCTGCAGTGTATCAAGGACCTTTAGTCCCTCCAGCTCTTTCAGACCTATCTGAATAATTTTTTGCAAGGGCCATGTACCTTGGTTGGTGGGCTGCTTAGCTCAGCATGAGAGGGTGAAGGTGCAGGGAGTTGTGTGAGGTGCCTGGGTGACTCCAGACTGGTGGGACACGGGGTGTCCCGGGATAGCGCTAAAGCGAGGCATTTCCAGACAAGCCTTTCCCAGGCCAACTTTTAAAGGTCGGAGGAAAGTTTCTTGCGAGGTGGAGGCCCCGCGGGTAGGGCTGGGTGGGCGCCGACGCCGCCTCCCCTTTAAGCGGGTGGCCCGGCGCCTCCTCCGTTACCTGGAGCGGGGAGGGGCTTGGGAAAGTTTGTGTTTGTTGCTGGCAAAGCGCCGGATGGGAGGCGCGGGCGGGCGGGCGCTGCGGTTCTTCCCTTTGGCTTTCGGGAAGCGGTCGGGGCTGCACACTCGGCGCGGCGGGCCGGCTCCCGGGCCCAGCCGGCGGGAGGCGGGCGGGAGCGCAGCGGGCGGGCGGGCGCGAGCGGAGCAGGGGCGCACGTACGCCCCAGCGCTGGGATTTATCGGCTGGCGAAGAGAGCGGAGCAGGCGCGCGGCCCAGGCGGAGGAGCGCTGACTCTGGAGCAGCCGGAGCTGGAGGAGGAGGAGGAGGAGAGGCGGCGGGAAGGAGGAGGCGGGGGAGCGTCGCTCCCGCCGGGCGAGCATGGGGCGCCTGGCGCCCAGGCCGCTGCTGCTGGCTCTCCTGGGGCTGGGTGAGTGCGCGCGGGGCTTGGTGGGGCTCGGGGGCACTGGGGACCCTGGGGGCGTCGGCGGGGCGCGGCTGCGGCGCGCGGCCTGGGGCTCCCGCGGGGCCGGGCCGCTCCCGGGAGACCCGCGGGGCTGCACGGGCGGCCCGGCCCGGCCCGGCGGGGAGCGGTCGCGGGGCCGCCCGGAGCCCGGCGCGAAACCGCCCCAGCCCCGCACGCGGGATGCAAGTCCCCGCTCTGCCAGGCCGAGCCTCAGCCCCGACATGTGCCGGGGGAGTGGCCCGTGGCCGGCTTCCCCCCAGCCCTCCCTACCTGTTGGCCGCCGGGAGCCCGGCTCACCTTGAACTCCCGGCCCGGAAGGTGCCTGCGGTCTTGGCCCGGGTGCCCAGCTCGAGAGCGGAAATATGAGCCTTTGATACGCCCCGCCATAGCCCGACCGGCCAGATCGTTCTCCACGCACGCGAGCCCACGCCGAGTTGCCTTTCCTGGGAAGCGAGAGAATCCACCAACTTCCTTCTACGAAGGTCATGGGGTGGCCTAGAGCTGTACAATGGAAGTCGGTGTGCCGGTCCTTCCGTCATTTTGGTCTAGATCTTCTGCCTCAGTCTTTTTTTTTTTTTTTTCTTGGCGCTGTCTCGCTGCATATTCATACACAAAGACCTAAGAGCCAGGCTTCTCCAACTTTTTCTACCTGTTACTTTTCCTCCCTTACTGTCCCAGGGCTTCCACCCTCCGGAAACCCTCCTGCCTCCTGATTTGGCCCAGCGCCCTACCCCCACCCAAGGAATCTTTAGTGGGTGTTTTTCTTTCCCCCTCTCCATTTTCCATTCCCTCCATACGCAGACACCATCTTCACGAAGATACACATGGTTATCTTCACCAGCTACGGAAATATGTTTATTTAGTGCCCACCATGGCCCGTGAGGGCTGACCCTTAAATGCTCTGATTTTCTTGGCTTCCTATGGTCAGTGTCAACCAGGATAAGAGGAATCCTATGACCTGGCCACGGGTTCTTCCAAGTCCCTAGAGAAGGCGGGTCTGAATCTTTTATAGAACACATGGTGTGTGGTGTCTGTCCCAGCCAGGGCCCAGCTGCACACAGGGTTAATGACTCCTCTGCACTTATGATCCAAGGGTCCCAGTGGAGGCCTTCCACAACCTCACCCCTCCTGCTGGCACCAGGGCCCACACTTCCCTAACCTCATGACTCCTGCTGCTGGTCAACTAGCTTTTCTAGATGCTGCTGTATTTTCTTCATCTCTGAGGGATTTTCTTGAACTCACTCCCTAAGAGAGCTCATCCAGCCCTGTTTCCTCAGTTGTCACCCATGTGCAGAAAGCTTCCAGAGCTTCCGCTTAGCTTGATAGCAACTCTTCTATGGTCTCTGATCCTAGTGCTTTTAATCTTTCCCTTTCACTCTGGGACCCTTATAAGTTCTGTGTTTGTTGCAAGCTCCTGGTGATAATCCACAGTTCATGGACAGTCCTCCATGAATTGGCTTGTGCGTTTTGGTCAGGGAGGGCCATGGCTTGCGGTTGCACAGGCTGTGCACTGCACAACCCTGCTGTTCAGTTTGCATTCTGTGTGAATGGCTCCCCCTAGACTTGTGCAGCTCACAACCCGTGCACCAGTGAAGAGGGTGAGGTGAGGTAGAATTTGAAAAGAATGTCCTAGAGTAACAGTGGTAAGGGTGGGGGAGGGAGATGGGGCAAAGAGAGACCAGCTGCACACTAGCGCATCCTGCCCTGGCTGGACATCTCATGTTAACTACACAGGGAGTCAGTGGTGGCACCAGCCAAGCCAGTGTCTTTTCACCCAACAGTTCTCTGAGCTGTTGATGGTACCTGATAGCCCTGTCCCCACAGGGCCTCATTTGGTATGTCTCCAACTTGACCTCTGGAAAGGCCTCCCCCATGTTCCACTGTACTGATTCCTGAAACTTAATATGTTGATAAGCAAGATCATCTTTCCTCCTGTGTTGCTTCCTGGGGATAATCTCAGTATCACTGCTCTCTTTAACCTGCACATTCACGGCCACTCAGTTCTCTGGCTTTTCCTATAGTCCAGACTGCAGCTTCTTGTTCTTCTTATTTCTACAGCTACTGTCTTAGCCTAGGTCCTGATGGTTCCCCAAATAACAGTTTCCTCCGTTTTGGGGCTCCTACCTTTGCTCATTGGGTTCTGGGGTGTCCTCCAAGGAGATGTTGTTTCCTGTGTCCTCCCCACTCTCATCTTCTCTTGTGCAGACCCTTTTTCTAAGGCACCTGTTCGCTCTTCTTTTCACAGGTATTAAGCCTTGGGCCCCTCCTACTTCTCACCTCTTGCCTGTGTATTTCCTTTTTTCCCTAAAACTGACTTCCTCCGTGAAGCCTTCCCAGTTAAGTTTACCTACCAGAACTCAACTCACCTTCACAGAGCAGGTTTCACATCTACTGCCTGTACCTGACCTAGCCCGTCCATCTATTAAAAATGGCGTACCTTGAGCAGCCACTCTGCCCATAACAGTGTCCCAAACTAGGAGTCCCAGGCACATGACCAAGACACAGCAGCCGCTCACCACTGAGTGGATGGACAGATAATAAGGCTGACTGTGGGACAGAATGAAATGTCTGACTTGGATACCAAGTGCTGGTAGAAAGTAAAGAACAGAAGCCAGGCACAGTGGCTCACGCCTGTAATCCTAGCACACTTGGAGGCCAAGGCAGGTGGATTGCCTAAGCTCAGGAGTTCAAGACCAGCCTGATCAAGAGCAAGACCCCATGTCTTAAAAAAAAATAGCTGGGTGTTTTGGTGGGTACCTGTAGTCCCAGTTACTTGGGAGGCTGAGGCAAGAGGATTGACTGAGCCTGAGTTTGAGGTTGCTGTGAGCTATCTACAGAGGGCAACAGAGTGAGACTCTGTCTCAAAAAAGAAAAGAAAAAAAGAACAGGATGATTAATTTTGACTTTGGGGTCGGGGGAGGTTTTGCCAATGAGGTGACATTTGAGCTGAGTCTTGAGGATGATTAGAATTTTGTAAAATAGGGTAGAAGAGGATTCTAGGCTCTGGGGGGAAGCATAAAGTGTGGATGAGTGAAAGTACACGGCTCATTCAAAAATATCACGTAAGTTCCATTTAACTGGAGGGAGGAGGAGGAAATAGTAGGGGCACAAACTGAGAGGTGGGTTCGGGGTAGATTCTGCAGGTTTTGTGTGCTGTGCTGGAAAGTCTGGACTGTGAAGGGGGTTTCGCTTGACCCATCGGTGCCAGGCAGCCTGTGCTTCTTTCATAAATAGCATTTATTTATTTGTATAGAATTGTCTGGCCCCTCCCTTGATTATATCTCTTGGGGACAGGGATCATGTTGGTTTTCCTCACTGTAGTGTCCTTATTACTAAGGGAGTAATAGTGCATAGGGAATGTGTGATAAATAGTGGCTGTATGTGTCCCTTTTTTCTGTGGGACATGGGTAGTCATTAAAAGTTTGCAGGGTGAAACTGACCCAATAGGGTGCTATGTTTGAGGAGGATAAATCTCCAACTAGTGTGCAACATGAATTGGGCAGAGGAAGGCCTGGAGATTGTGGAGAGCGATTAACATATTTTCTTTATGTTTTATTTTTGCAACTCCATTGAAATACTGTAGTTTTTAAATGTCAAAAGCATTACATCTGCATTTAAAATTCAAATAATATAGAAGGGTCTTGTATTAATTAAGTAGGCTAAACTGCTCTAACAACCGATTCAAAGCATAGCAGTTCAAACAATAGAAGTGTTTTTCATAACAGTGCCAAGAGGATGCTTCAGAAGGAAAGGCTGGGTGGGACCCCTGCTCTACACCTGTTATTCTGGTTCCCAGGCTGGTGGTAGTTCCACTGTCTTCAACCCATGATTTCTAAGATCACTTTGGTTGTCACCATCAGCGTTCCAACCCTCATGAAAAGGGAAAGAGCATGGCCTAGAATACACGGAGGCTTCATGGGCCAAGCTAGGAAGTGGCACACATCACTTCTGCATACATGGTATTGGAGAGACTTTAGCCCATGCCACACTAGCTGCAAGGGAGGCTGGGAGCCATGTGCCAGCTACTAGGGAAGAAGGGAAGAACAGATGTGAGGCTATAGCTAGCCGTCTGTGAGTTATAAAGGATATAAGAGCTAAAGAAAAATGTGTCCACCCTCCCAGGCACAGCCAGACCTGTATATTGTGTGTGTGTCTGCATACTGACTGCTGTCTGTTCCTGTCTCATAGCTCCTTACACGGCACTGTACCCTACAGGCACAGAGTAAGAATGGAACTATTTACAGTGTAGATCAAGTGTCAGGCTCTTACATACATTCTGTTAGTTATTCTTCATAGCAGCACTTGGAGAAAGTCACCATGTCACTTTTATTTTCTCCTTATTCTAGATGAGGAAATTGAGGAAAAGTTAAACAACTTGTCTGGAGTCAGGCAGAAACTCCATGGCAGAGCCAGGATTTAGTCTCAGGACTCTGTTCTGCCTCTGTTAAGGAAAAGTGGTTTAGGCAGAGAAAGGATGGTAGTGGTTTGAAAGCAAAAGTGGGGTTACAAATAGGGGATCCAGGGTGAATGCAGCCAAGGGACAACTTCTGAAGGGAAGGGCAGTGCCAGCGTGCACCTTGAAGGCATGCCCCCAGCAAGTCAGCACACCTGCTTTGAGGAGAGGGTGGAAATGCAGCCACCTCCAGAAAGCAACGAAGGAGGCGAGGGCCCCGCAGGAGGAGCCCTGGTGAATCCATCCAGCTTTAACAGTCTTTGAAGTGCTTTGGCCTTCAGAGATTCCTTGGCACTCATTTTAGCCTTGTTAACAGAATTCCTGTATCTGCCAAGCTGATTAATGCCTGCCCTGGCTATAATTATTCTTATTAGCCTGCTGAATAGAAACTCTAGTTGTCAGTGATCATTCCTTACAAGGCAGTCGGGCTAGTCGGCATTTATATGGCTATTTTGTTCTAGTGATGAGCTGCTGAGCTGATTCTTTCCCCCCCGTAGATTGAATGTACATGTTCGCGTTGGCACTGTGTCTGGCAGTTAAATAAGGTGTGTGCTTGTCTATTGGTGTGTCTGTCTCACTTGATCGAATGGAAGTTGGGGGGAAGCTGTCAGGGCAGTTTATAGCTATTCAGTTTAATTGCATTGGTTTCTTAAAGCCAGGGTTGCAGGGTCATTTGACTCTGCTTTGGGAAAATAACTTAAACTGGCAAAAATTCTTCATAATTTATCTTCTGGAAAAGGCGAAGTGCTGCAGTTGGCACAGTGAGTGGTTTTTTAGATCTTGGACTATTTTCCCCCACACCAACTGTAGTCTTTGGGAAGCAGAATTAGACCCAGTAGTTAACACTGTCATGTCCCAGCAATGTGATTTCCAGACTAGCGGTCATGGCACTGTGTATACATTTGTGTTCTTCAAATGCTGATTTCTTCACAATACTCTCTTAAGTGTTTGCGCTAGATTATGGGGTCGCTAAGCAGCATGATTCAAGTTTAAGTATGATGTTCTGGGACCTTAATTGCATCCTGTTTCACACCTTTATAGGCAGCTGGAACGTGAAAGCATTTACATCACTCAGGATATTTCAGGGCAGTAGAGAAATACTGTATGGCTAGTGTGGCTCTGTCTAGGATGAATTTGGCTGAGAGTGATGGAGAACAGAATTGTGCTTAAGGGTTCAGGGCACATTTCAGAATGGGTGCTAGCTCAGAATCTTAATGAAACAGAGTCAGAGTGCAGACAGATGGATTACTTTTTATACCTTAAAAGTGACACCAAGCCAAGAATTCCTGATAGCAGCTCTTCCTTGCTCTTATATAGAGCTGGACGGAGCAGAAGTTCCTAGCATGTGGGCCATGTAAGGGACTTTCATGGTTTTCAGGTGGGTTGAAGGCATGTCATGCTATTGATACCCATGGGTCAGAGGCTGCCTCTTTAAGCCCAAGGGCTGTTTACCCAGAGAGCTATACAGTTGTCATCCTTTCCCAGGTGTGCTATCATCTGACAAAGGTTGGCTGCTTTCTCTTTCACTTCTGAACCACAGTTCTGTAGCCCAGCCTTGGGGTGAGCTGTTTGCAGAGGTAAAGTGAGAAGCTAGGTAATGTGGCTTCTTTAGTTAGGTAACATTTTTTTATTCTGCAAATATCAGGCAAGTGCCGGCTACTACACACCGGGCATTGTTCTGTGCGCTGGGGGTTCCAGAGAGGATAGAGCAGACTCTGATCTGCCATCAAAGGGTGGGACAGCATGCTCTACATGAGGGTCGGAGCTGTCCCTATAAGGTGGATGATGAGAGGAGGTTGGAGGGTAGGTTCCTGGGGATGCCTGCAGTTAGGGCACAGGAAGTGGGAGGGAGAGTTTTAGAAGGGGTGGCCAGAGGGGTGGGAGAAGAACCCGGAGAGTGCCCTGGCAGAAGCCAAGCAGAGGTGGACGTGAGTGGGCTTGTTGGAGAGTGATTGGTCAGGTGCTGCTGGACAACCAGAAGGATAAAGACAAGGAGGAGCCCTTGGATTTGGACACTGTGAAGTCTGACCCAACAGCAAATAAGGAAGGAGAATCATGGAAGTCGAGGAGAGAGTGAGTGGGGAAGGACTCTGAGTCAGAGACGATCGCCCACTTTTTAGATGGTACCAAGTGAAAGCCCTCCAGGAGGGTGGCAGCTCAGGCCCTGGCAGGACCAGACCAGGTGACTCAGCGCGCCCACAGGCCAGCTGGGAGACTCCAGGGCAGGGGCAGGCTGCAGGGAGGTGAGCAGGCTCTGCTGTTGGACCTGGGCCCCAAAGAAGGAAGAATGGTTGGGTTGGGGTGCAAATAGAGCCCTGGAACCATGGTGTGAGATGCAGTCTCTGCCGTGCTCTGAGCCCTGCAGTCCCCAGAGTGCCTGCAGACATGCTCGTTACAGGTTATCTGCGTGTTCCCTTTCCCTCTCTGCACACCATTACAGTTTCCCCAGTGCCCTCTGGATGTCATCTGTGCTGATGGAGGGAATTAACTCACTCTCTGATCGCTGCGTTAGGTCTTCAGCTGTTAGGTAGAATCTCCAGCACGGGGACCCTTTGCCATTTTATAACCCATCTTTCTCCCATTCACATCAGCTAAGAAGATTTTAATAGTTTTCATTACAAATAAACCATTACATGTGTTTTTAAAAACTATTGCTCTTTATACCTTTCCTGTCCCTCACTGCACCACCCCAGTTATAAGAGAAAAAACAGGGTTGAGGCTTGGGAATTAGCCCTTCACTTGAATCCTACCACGTGCTTTGGACAAGCTGCTGCTTTTTCTTTTTGTAAAATACGAGATGCAGGTGCGTGCATAGATTGTATGGTGTCACATCAGGGCTTTTGGGGTATACATCACCAAAATAATGTACATTGTACCCATTAAGTAATTTCCCATCATCCCCCCTTCCCCATCTCCATTGCTTATTGTTGAACTCTGTGTTTATATCTGCACACTGTTAAGTGCCCACTTATATAGTGAGAACATGCAGCGTTTGATGTTGTGTGGTCTGCCTTGGTTCACTAAGATCATGTTCTCCACTTCCATCCCTGTTGCTGCAGAAGACATAATTTTATTGTTTTTTTGTGGCTGAATACTATTCCATTATGCATTTATACCACATTTTCTCTATCCGATCATTCATTGGACACTTAGATTGAGTACACATCTTGGAACTGTGAAGACGAACAAGTTTCTTTACCTTTTTGAACCTCACTTTCTACCTCTCTGAAACGGATCTTGTGTGGGTCTGTCATGAAGATTAAAAATAACATATCTCAAAAAATGCAAACATGAATGTATGGAAATTCCTAGAACTCTGCCACTCCAAGTTTGGTCTGGCAGCACCCAGAGGAATCTGGGGTGCAACCTGCTGAATCAGAGTCTGTATTTGAACAAGTTCCGCAGGGGATTCAAATGCATGCTAGAGTTTGAGAAGCCCTAGTCTGGAAGAGTGCTGGGCTCACATTATTTGGTAGCCTGGGCTTTCTCCATGAGAGTCAGGCAAAGCCATGGTCAGAGTCAGAACTGGAGAGAGTGGATAGTGCTAGGTGTTCTGAGAATATGGCAGGTGTTCTGTTAGTGGTGAAGGCTGGGGGACTGAGCAGGTCTGTAGTGGAGGCAGTGAGTATGGTTTCCTGGCTTTATCCCACCAAGTTGGGCAGTCTAGGAGGGATGACATCATGTGGTCTATCCTTGGGATGAGGGATCAGGGAGCTGGTGAGAACATCACAGGAAAGGTTGGCCAAGGAATCCAGGTGGGAGAGGCAGGTGAGTGAGGCTTTAAGGCCTGGTGCATCTGCAGAAGGTGTGAGGGGCTGGGGGACCTGCTGAGGGTAAAAAGCAGTTTTAGAGGTGCGTGGGTGGTCTAGGAAGGTAGGAGGTGAGAGTCAGGAGAGGTAACATCTGCGTTCAGAGTCTTGGAGGTGAATGGCCAAGGGGTGAGTGACCTTGTCGGCAAATGAGCAAAGCACTTCCACAGAGTTTTTCCCCTTCTGCCATTTTGGCCACTTTGGCTCTACTATCTGATTGGATTGGGCCTGAATAGATTAGGAGACAGGAGCTTGACTTTTTAGAAGCATTAGCCAAGGTGTTGTGGGGAAAAGGCGTAACCTGTGACTAAGGCGCACTGGGTTGGGGAGCAGGTGTGATAGGGAGGAAGCGCTGTGAGGGCTGTTTCCTCCCTAGGAGACCCTGCCTGCCTTTTCTGTGGCATTCGCTGTGTGCCAGGCCAGGCACTTTCTGTGCACCAGCTCATTTAGCAGGCTTCATAACCCCTGAGGTAGCTGCTGTCATCACCCCCATCTGACAGAGGAGGAAACTGAGTCACAGAGAGGTGAAGCAACTTGCTCAAGGTAGCATTGTCGGTGCCAGAGCTGCCAGGATGAAACCCAGATGGTCTGGCTCCAGTCTGGGCTCGTAACCACAGCGTTCCGTCTTCCTGTGTTAGCTAAATCATTCAGAGTCAAAATATATCTTTGAAAATAAGGGGAGGAATTGATATAATTAGCTAAATGTGACAACATTTGTTTCCTTGTCTTTTTTTTTTTTTCCTGAGGCAGAATCTCTTTCTGTAGCCGTGGGTAGAGATGGCAACACAGCTCACAGCAACCTCAAACTCTTGGGCTCAAGCGATCCTCTTGCCTCAGCCTCCCTAGTAGCTGGGTCTATAGGCTCACACCACAACACTTAGCTAGTTTTTCTATCTGGTCTCAAACTCCTGAGCTCAGGCAGTCTGCCCACCTTGGCCTCCCAGAGTGCTGGGATTACAGGCGTGAGCCACCGCACTGGCCTTGTTTCCTTGTCTTTTAAAACAGGCGGCTTGGATTCTGTCTTCCCTTGTCCTTCCATTCGTCTGTTTTGTGACCTTGAACAAGTTGCTGAATAGCTCTTAGACCCTGCAAAATAAAGGTTGGGCTGCCTGATCCCGGAGGTCTCCCCTTCTAGCTCCAGAACTCAGAGTGCATGCAGACCCCTGCTGTTGGCCATATGGGCCTCTTGGTCTAGCCCTGGCTTCCCTGGCTCCTTGCCCGTCTTCCGATCACTCCCTGTGATGTCTGCAGCCTGTGCCTGTAGTCTCTCACCTGCCTGGCACCAACTCCAGAGGACTCTAGGAATTCTTTACTGTCCTATCCTTGTATCAGCTACTACTTCCTCATCCCAGCCTACTTCCTGTGCTGTGAAAGGAGGGATCTTTCCTGGTGCTTCTTTAGGGAACAGAGGTGTCCCCACTACCAGGCTAATGGGGCTTTCAGACAGACATCTGATGAAAGTCACAGAAATGCTAAAACCATACCTAGAAGACAGACTATTTCTTATTATTACTGATTTTTGTGTAAGTTTTGATCAAGGATATTAGCCATGAGTAAGTTGGACTGAGTAAGCAAGCCTTGAACTTCAGAAATGTAACAAGTATTTCCTTCAACATTTAACCTTAAGTCTAGGGAAGAGCATGGTCGACGGTTTCATTCCACGGGTGGTCCTTTTCCTAATAACCCCAGATCGTAGAGAGCATAGACATAGACATCTCTGGATGTATCCAAATATTGGCACTGCCTTAGATTTTGTGCCCTCCCTGAAGGGTAGAAGATTTGAAATTCTGACATTACCAAACAACAGACTTAATTGGCTAAAAGAAGAAGAAAATGTGTTCTAGTATTTAGGGATTTTCTTCCTTTTCATTGCTTTGTCTAAAAGGGGAGGGTTTAATGATGCTGGATTAAAAAATACCACTGATGGAAAGGGTATGTTCTAGAACACCTGCTTCTCATTGGGAGAAGTCAGGTTGCTGACCTCAGTCCTCACTGTCTGGGCTGCTGCCCAGCCCTCCCTGGCTGCTCTGAGGTTTCTGTAGCACTGTTGCTGCTAAGTCCGGTGATGTTATTGCACTTGCCTTGGGTGCAGCTATTTCTAAGGCTTACCAAGAACCCTCTAGGAGAGAATTCTGGGGCATGCTTGACATAGCTTGCTATCTTGTGCTATTCCAGAGGCGAAGGGGTAGATAGCGTTTTGTAAATGCACTGCCCCTGTGGGATACTAAGAACAGGACATGTTAGTGGATTTGATGTCTGTCTGTGTGCTTGTCACTTTGCCTGTGTTTCAATCAGGGGGTAAAACCACTTTTGGCACAGCTATTCAGTTTCCCATTTTCTGAAAGCTGGCACATCCAAATATTTTCTTATTTATTAGATGATGTTATAGTCCATCATCTTTGATTGAGAAATTGTTACAGTAAGCTCTCAGTAAGTTCCAAGTTAAGACCATATGTCTTTTCTAAGGATACCTAGATATTAGGAAAAAAAGACCATGGGACCTAGCCCAGATCCTGGCACAGAGTGGGCACGTAGTCACATCTATCGAGGTGAGCACAGCTGTGACCCCTGAGGGAGTAAGCTGTGTCCAACTCTACTTTGCAATGCAGTCCCTTCTTCCTTTTCTTTGTGGTCTTATTTTTCAGCACGTCCGCAGCATTTAGGGAATACTTACCATGTTTCTGACCCTGCAAGATTGCAAAAGACTTAGGAAATGGAATCCAAAGTGGAAGAGAATCAGTTATTAACTAACAGTGGAATGGATTGTAGGTGCTTTTCAAGGGTCTGAGCTAGTGAGTTGTTAGATTGCTTTGCATCTGGGCTGTTAGAACTACAGGGATGAAACGGAGGCCGGGGGCTGTTATTATGGAAAAGCTCCCTGAAGCGAGAAGGGTTGGAGAGTAGAGAGCCAGGAGCAGGAAAGGCACTTCAGGTATGAAAATGGCCAGTTCACTTTCTCAGGTGGGAGTTGCTAAATGCATGCAGGTTGATGTCCCATTTGGGGATTAGCTGATTTAAGCTGGAAAACTGAGAGAGACCTCCAGGTTGTGGATATTAAACTCTGGGGGTGGGGGGACCTTGGTGGAGAGGAAGAATGTGAGCAAAGTCACCCTGGAAGGTGTTGGCAGCATTGTCAGCGCCCACAGAGCAGCTAAGAGCTGGCCTGCATGAGGCTGGTGAGGTCTGCTGCGGCTTACAGGAAGCTAGCCTGCTAAATTAAGGTGATAAGTCAGACCATAATCTTATTTTTGGTTGTTTCCTATAAGGAAAACAGCTCACAAAACAATTGCTGATGTTCCCCTTAGGTAGTTTATCAGAGCATTTCTTCAAAGGACTATTACCTGATAAGAGACAGATAAGTTTTAGAGGAAGGATGGGGAATTTTAGCTGGTTTTCTATGGAAACGAGGTTTAGGCAATCATGTGGTCTATTCATCAGAGTCCCACTTTCATAACAATTTATTGCACAAACAAATTTCATCCGGAACATCAGTATGAATCCCAGGAAGCTTAGTGTTGTACCTGGTTCATAAAAAAGCTAGAGACGGTACTTCTGTTAGCCGTGTCTGGAGGGTCACAGAGGGGGCCAGGTGGTATACACTGCACAGCAGCACATTCCAGCACTGAGTTAGCTCACACCACAGGCTTGGAGGTAGTTCTGCAGCCAGAAGGTGATGTCCTAAGAAAATGCAAATAAGGCGAGTTCTGTTTTCTGTCCACTGTGTTTAAGGCCTCAGAGTGTGGACACTGAGCACCTGTTCAAGTTTTGATGCCTCCTCTTAAAGGCTTTTCAAATATCCCTCCCTTTATGCCTTTAGGAGTGGCTAGAAGATAGATGGGCACATTGCCTTTCTTTCTTTCTTTTTTTTTCTTTTTTGAGACAGAGTTTCACTATGTTGCCCTCAGTAGAGTGCTGTGGCATCACAGCTCACAGCAACCTCAAACTCTTAGGCTTAAGCAATTCTCTTGCCTCGGCCTCCCAAGTAGCTGGGAGTACCAGTGCCCCCCCACAATGCCCAGCTATTTTTTTGTCATAGTTGTCACTGTTGTTTAGCAGGCCTGGGCTGGTTTTGAACCTGCTGGCCCAGGTGTATGTGACTGGCACCCTAGCCACTGAGATACAGGCACCGAGCCCACATTGCCTTTCTTTGGTTTATATATTTATATATTATATATTCTAGTTGTTTGATTCTTTGGATTTCAAGTGAGTTCTGACTTCCTCAGAGGGACAAGGACACCCACCTGCTGCCCATAGCAAAGGCCAGCCTCTGCCAGCTTCCTGCACGCTTCCTCTGAGACACACTCCCCTAGAACACAGGGTTAATGATGGTCCGTTTATTAGAGTGTGTGTGTTGTCTGTCTGACTTTGGGCCGCAAGCACCTCGGAAGAAGGACCAGGTCTGTTTTTGCCAAATTCAGTGTGTAGGAACTTGAATCTTTGAATAATTGAATTAATGTATGGGTTTAGAAAACACCCGTAATATAGATGATATACATATATACTCTACACATATGTACTATACACATATATGAAACTCATGCTTGCTGTAAATGATACATACAATACCTATGTGAAATATCTGAAATTGTGGCCTTAAGTCAGGAAGGGGGCAGAAGCTATCTGTGTCCTTACTGTCTTTCACTTGTGTGCTTATTATCTGTTTTTGTTTCTATTTTGGAAAGAATTGCTTGCAACTTCATTTCTAAGAGGTTTTTGTGGTAGAGAAGGAGAGAATAGAATCCACACATGAAAAGGAAGGGGGGACAAAGTCTGCATTCTTCCTCTTGTGGGTTTTCTCCGTTCTTTCCTTGGCAGCCTGTGTGGAAGACGAACGGCTCGTGGGTTCTCACTATTGTCTCCCCTCTCCCTCCACCCCTTCCTCCCTTCCTGGGGTTGATGTGACCTCTCCCATCCCCAAATGACATCTGCTCCTTTCCTGGCTTCATCCTGGTCGTGCACAGTCTAGAGAAGCAGACCTCTTCAGTCTCAGGGCGTACTTCAAGTGCCTTGTGGCCGGGTTTGTTCAAACCACAGACTGCCTGTGTGTCATCACGGTTCTAGCAAACTGCCTGTGTTGAGCCACTTCTGAAGGAAGGGGCAGGGGTGCTGCTGCCTGTGGCATGTGCCCCTTCTCACTGCCCGGTTCACTGTTGTCTACCTTGAGCCAGCCATATTCTAGAGCTTGGGTCCCGTAAAGACCCATACACAGTCCCTCAACTCTGTAGCTGCTGCTCTAAAGGTGGAGGTGTGACACATACTCAGGAAGAGAAGTGCCATCGAAGAAGTATTTAAGGATCCTTAGAGATTCCCCCACCCCCAAATGCCAGACATTTCGAAAGGAGGGGAGTCATCGGGGCAGAGGTGCTTTTGCAGAAATGTAAGAAATCAGCCCTGACCTCTGCACCTGTTCGTCTCGTCACTGTGTCTCCTCTCTACCTGTGCATTTTCAAAGGCTTTAGCGCCACGTCTGTACTGGGAACCTTCTGTAAGGAGCCAAAACACCCAGGAAGTTGGCTTTTACTAGCCCCAGATTAGAGCAGAATACAATTGATGTGGTGCAGTTTGGGGTTTGTGATACTGACAATGTGTCCCTTCCTGAGGTGTCAGAACTGGTTTCAGCTAATGCTGTGTGTCACGGCAGCTCCAGCCACACGCTCCTCATGTCCTATGATGAGCTTGGCAAATACCTTTTTTTCTTTTTTGAGACAGAATCTTACTCTATTGCCCTCAGTAGAGTGCTATGGTGTCATAGCTCACAGCAACCTCATATCTTGGGCTCAAGTGATCGTCTTGCCTCAGCCTCCTGAGTAGCTGGGACTACAGGTGCCCAGCACAAATGTCCAGCTTTTTTTTTTTTTTTCTTTTTTTAAGAGACAGGGGCCTCCCTCTTGCTCGGAGCTGGCCTCGAACTCCTGAGCTCATGTGATCCACCTGCCTCTGGAACTGCAAGTATGGGCCACTTTGCCTGGCCCACAAAGAGGTTTTGGAAAGTTCATTGTTCACAGGTTGTTTCTGAAAGTAACAACATCAAGTAACTCCTCTTAATCTACCTGGTTGATGATCCAAATAATCAGTTCTGGCTCTACAGTTTCAGAAGCTTATTGAGATAGGAGTGACCTGTCATGACGTCACCTGCCATGTTGCTGGGTGGAGGCTGTGGTGAGAGGCCCCGCTAGGGTCACAGACCAGTGAGGGAGGCAGATGAGCAATCAAGCTGGGGGTGATGGGGTGATAGGTGGGCCCCTTCTGAACACTGCCTGGGCATCAGAAAAGGCTTCAGGAAGCTGGACTCATTTGAGCTTGTTAAGACTTGAGGATTAGAAGGGTTTTTCAGTGAAAGAATGGGTGGGTGTGCTTGCTTCAGCAGCACATATACTAAAATTGGAACGATACAGAGAAGATTAGCATGGCCCCTGCGCAAGGATGACATGCAAATTCGTGAAGCGTTCCATATTTAAAAAAAAAAGAATGGGTGGGTAATTTGTTTTAGGCAGAGGACAGAGCATGGGGAAAAATATATACCCATTTATAAGAGTGTGTTCATTTGTAATGAATGAAGAAAGCAGGGTTTTTTGCAGCTAGAGTGGAGGCTTGAGTTGTAGGTTCTTTAGAGGGAAAGTTGTAAGACTGAAGAGGCTTGCATGCCACTTGATGGGGTATAAGCTTGACAATGTGAGTGAATTTGTCTATTGTTTTCTGGTTCTGCCTTCCCTAAAGTGGTCTCATTTTCATTATTTACTTGATGTTTTAAAAGATCCCCATCTTGTTGGAGGACTCCTTCCCTCCCAGCTTTTCTGGGAGGCTGATGTGCTGTTCCATCTTCATCGCCTGACATTTGGCCAGGTGTCAGCTCATCAGTGTCCTTGATGATGTAGTTCTGCACACAGGTGTGCGGTAGAGGATTGCCCAATGAAGGAACGAAATATCAGCTTGACATAGTTAAAGTGTTTTCCTTAGTTGTTTTGTTTTCAGTTCTTTGCAAGCCAAATGGTCACTACTTCATCAAGGAAGCTGCACAGGGATCCCTCATCCCCCATAGCATCTGGCTACACATCTGTAAAGGTCGAGGGCAGGCTGAAGGGTTGCTGGGGAGGAGGGATAAACAAGACAAAAGAACAGAAAATGGATTTAGGGGCTGGCGTAGTGGTTCAGACCTATAATTCCAGTACTCTGGGAGGCCAAGGTAGGTGGCTTGCCTGAGCTCTGGAGTTCGAGACCAGCCTGAG
>CAUYQV010005291.1:0-15376 GCA_963574575.1 Galagoides demidoff
ACTACCCTGAGTTTCAGCCTCAGTGAATTTCTTTCTGCTTCTTACATAGTCAGATGTTGTTTTGCTGCCTGGAACTCTCTTCACTGTCTCTATAGGAAAATTCCTGCTTACCCTTTAAAATAAAATAAAACCGATCACCTCCCCAACTTCTGGTCCCATTACTACCCCACTCCATAGCATGCCATGAGAGCATATTACTATACCATTACTGAATCGTCACTGATCCCCACTTCCCTTCCCACCCATCATATTATTGTGAAATCCTCTTCCAGAGACCATTAACCCTCCTTCTGTGCCCTTGAGACTCCAGCATGCAGCACTGTGCCTGGCGCCCAGTCGGTGTCCCATCAGTGTCTGCTAGCAGAAGAGATGAAATCGTGAATGAGCTCACTCAGAAATGAAGGAGAGATTGGAAAACGAAAAGAAAAGAATGATTGAGCAACCTCAATTTGAACTTTGATCTCCTAGTTTCAAAGCAAGCTATTTGGATAAAATCAGCCCCAATTTTAGTATAGTACATTAGGAGATTACAGATCATGGGGCATAAATTTAGGGGGGCATAAGTCAACTCAGGTCATTCCAGATTTTCCTGTATAGACTGATCCATATCTGAGCTGCTTTTAATAGTTGGGCCAGCTGGCAGGTGGAGATGGGTGGAGAGACAGAGTCTTAAGCTGTTGCCCTTGGTAGAGTGCTGTGCCATCACAGCTCATAGCAACCTCCAATTCTTGGGCTCAAGCCATCCTCTTGCCTCAGTTTTTTTTTTATTTTTGGTAGAGACAGGGTCTTGCTTTTTGCTCAGGCTGGTCTCAAACTTGTGAGCTCAAGCAATCTACCCAACTTGGCCTCCCAGAGTGCTAGGATTATGGAGATGGGTGTTTTGAAAGCTGACCATCAGTTTGCTGCTCTGAGGGCTAGAAAGTTATTTAGAAAATATGTGCAGATCTTATCCGTGAGCCAGACACTTTTCTAAGCACTTTGCAAGTATTAACTCATTCAATTCTCATAACAAACCTATGAAATAGATACTGTTACTGCCTGCATTTTACAGATGGAGAAACTGTGGTCAGGAAGCCTGTCTGTCTCTGCATGTGCTGTTCCTTCTGCTGAAGTGTCATTCCTGCCACCTGTCTTTGAAATGCAGGCCATAGTTCTCTGTGCTCCTGTAGCATCTTAATGTATAGCACTTACTGCAGTGTATGATAGTCAGTATATCAGTCTCTCCCGCAGGCAGACTTGGGTACGTTACTTAATTTTAGTTCCTTTATCTATAAAATGGGCATAATTGCCCTTAATTTGCAGAGGAGCTGTAGGGATTAAAAGCCCCTGGCACAACTCCAAGGTTATATGCTCAGAAATTGAGCTTTCCCTGTCTTGTCCCTTTGTTTTCCTTGACACATTTTTTTTTTTTTTTGAGACAGAGATTCAAGTAGCCCTGATGTAGAGTGCTGTGTCAACAAACTCTCGGGCTCAAGCTATCCTCTTGCCTCAGCCTCCTGAGAAGCTGGGACTATAGGTGCTCGCAACAATGCCTGGTTGTTATTGATTGATTGATTGATTGATTGCAGTTTTTGGCAGGGGCTGGGTTTGAACCCGCCCCCTTGGCACCTGAGGCCGGCCCCCTACTCCTTTGAGCCACAGGCGCCGCCCACGCCTGGTTATTTTTAAAGAGGTTTCACACTTGTTCAGGCTGGTCTCAAACTCCTAAGATCAAACAATCCATCTGCCTTGGCCTCCCACAGTGCTAGGATTACAGGCGTGAGCCACTGTGTTGGGCCTTGACACAGTTGTTGACACAAGACAACTTGTCCCTTGAGAAATTAAAGGAGGGAAACCAGGATGACCCAAGGTCAAGGCTGTTAAGGGCGAAGCATGTCAGCACTTCCAAACCCTCATAATGTTGACAGCTCAGAAGAGACCTAGGGTCTGGTCATCAGTGATGTTTTAGGGGATGGCGTTAGCAGATGGTGCAGGGGGAGGCGGATTGTATGAGGATAAGGAGGGAGAGGGTGGTTAGGAAATGAAGCATCATCTAGTTCAGGAAGGAAAAAGAGTTAGAGCAGTAGCGGGCAAAAGAACGCTTCTCAGTTTTAATGGGAGAGGCCTGAACGCATCTGTGGGTGGGAAATTGAAGCCCTTGGAAGAGAAGGAGAAGGGAGAATGCCCTTGTCCCTGCCCTGGCTGGAGGATGGGGGTCCCCGGTCCTCAGAATTGCTGTTGTCCCTTCTGGGCCGTGACTCTGCTGATCCTCTTACCTCATCTAGAGGAGATGGGTGCATCTTAACAAGTTATCTCTGTACATGCTGCTTTGTGTTTTTCTGAATTTCTTCCTGGGATAGAGTCCCAGGCTCAAGGGTGTGAATGATTTGGGGGGTACAGTGGGGTGTCTTGATAGGCCATTTGTTAGTTGCTGCAGGCAGATCTGAGTGATGTAGGGGCAGGAAAGGGGGAAGAAAAGTAGAGCACTAAGGAATCGAGTCCCCAAGGAAGCTGTATGTGAACACCACGGGTCTAACCCATGAGATCCCACTCCCAAGGAAGCTGTATGCGAACACCAGGGGCATAACCCGTGAGACCCTGCTCCCAGGAAGCTGTATGCGAGCACCAGGGGCCTAACTTGTGAGACCCCGCTCCCAAGGAAGCTGTATGCGAACACCAGGGGCATAACCTGTGAGATCCCCGCTCCCAAGGAAGCTGTATGCGAACACCAGGGTCCTAACCTGTGAGACCCCGCTCCTAAGGAAGCTGTATGTGAACACCAGGGCCTAACTCTTGAGATCCCGCTGCCTCTACCGCGAGGCGTCTCCACACTGCAGGGGAAAATGCCGCCACTGCCTGGAGTTTGCATGTTTGATGGAATAAATAGAGTTTTGCTTACTTTGGTGTCTGACGCTTTCTTTTTGGGAGTTGCCATCTTGAAATTGAAGAAGTTGAGCAAAGCCTGTTTCTGGGAGGGGAAGACAGCAGTGACAGTGAGACCCTTTGCTATGGAGGATTTTTCGTTGTTGTTGATCAAGGACAGAACAATTTCATCTTGAGAAATGAGAGGATTTTCCTTGTGAAATGTAAATATAGTACAAAAAAGAGACTAATAATTTAATAACTTTGATAACGATCACATGGTGTTTGTATTTATAATAATTCAAAAGGTTAATGTAAGATAGGATTTAGATAATTATTAAGAAAATTGTGATGTTTTGAATCTGTAATCTTATTAATAAATATTAATAACATTTTTTATTATATCTCAGGATTCTGTATAATCCTTCTCCTTTTTTCTCTTTTAACAGAAAAAATATCGAAAGGGATTTATTGATATTTCGAAGATCAAGTGTGTGGAAATAGTGAAGAACGATGACGGTGTTATTCCCTGTCAAAACAAGTACCCATTTCAGGTGAGTGGCCAAAGTTTTGCGGCAGTGCAATGCCAGCCTTTTAGTGCTTGCTGTTTGACATTATTAGGTGCTTTGGTGGCTGACTCTTAGGTTCATTGGTCACTTGGATAATTGCTACTTTTTATAAACTGCTTAATCTGGGTTCAAACATCTCATTCTTGTTTGGGCTGTTAGAATCTCCCAATGGTCTTGAGTTTCTAAACCCCAGATTTTACTTACTTATTCAGATTTATCACAGAGCAGTTAGAAGGAGGGGTGAGGACCGAGACTGAAAAAAGTGCGATGAAGTTTTCCTTGTGAATCTGCAGAGCTGAGAAGTGGCAGGTGTGAGTTACTTTCAAACAGAAATGAGACGAAAAGGGTGGTTAAGATGAAAAATGCAGTATCAGCCTTATAGATTGATTAAACTGTGCTTTTTAAAGGGCGATCATGTTATTGTTTCACACAATAAGGGTGATAAATATCATACTATTCTCATTTATAACTGGGGAAATTAAGGCTCACCGATGTGGAAGGGCTCATCCAAGGTCACTCTGTGAGTTAAAAGCCTACCAAGCATCACACTCACATCTCCTCACTCCCAAGAAGGAGGGGGGTCCTGCATTTCCAGCCACCTTGCATCTGGGCAAGGATCTTGGGGCACACATGCCTTGGGACCTCCAGAGAGTGGAGTTGGGCCCTGATATTCTCGAGTTTGCAGCAGGTGGCCTAGGGCCCCTCTCCAACACCGAAACACTCCTTTCTCTTTCTGACCATATTTTTTACTCTGTTCTTTGAGGGGTGAACATCTCTAATCAAAGTCACCTTTTCTCCAAGGTTGTGGGATTCCTAAAGGAAAGTGGCAAAAATCTTTTTCACCATAGTATCATAGTAGGGTTTTTTATTTTCTAATTGCTACTGTGAAATCATCCATAACATTTAAAATAAACAATTACGAGTCTGGAGCATTAAGATGTTGGAGATGCAGTGAGCTAAAATATCTATATAGATTCTGTATTTTCTCCACTGTGGTGACAACAATGCAAAAGTAGGAAAGGGCTGCACTGAATTTTCTTTTCTCTATTCCTCATTTTATATCTGCCAGTTCTCTAGGTGAAGAGCAAAGTCAGGAAGGTGCTTAAAGAGGACTTGGAGGCCAAAATCACCACTCACTGGCGTTTGGGAGCGTGTTAAGTTACGTGACCTCTCTGTGTCTATTTCTTCTCCTAAAATTTGGGAATAATAACTGTAACAGCACTCATTTCATGGAGCTGTTTGTGAGGATTGAGATGATATATAAATAGCTTAGATATTACAGTAAGAGCAAGATATAAGTGTTAGTTGCTATAAAACTATTATGACTTCTCTTACTATTAATACTACTGCTATTAATTCCACACCTAAACCCCAAAATAAGCCCAGTTTAAATTTTCTTCTTTTTTTTTTTGAGACAGGGCCTCAAGCTTTCCCCTGGGTAGAGTGCTGTGGCATCACAGCTCACAGCAACCTCCAACTCTTGGACTCAAGCAAGTCTCCTGCCTCCGCCTCCCAAGTAGCTGGGACCACAGGTGCCCGCCACAGTGCCCGGCAATTTTTTGGTTGCAGCCATCATTGTTGTTTGGCAGGCCTGGGCTGGATTCGAACCCACCACCTTAGGTGTATGTGGCTGGTGCCTTAGCCACTTGAGCCACAGGCGCCAAACCTTAAATTTTCTTCTTATGTTTAATGCATACATAATGGGGAGTGTTGGTATGTAATTTCCTTTGGAGTTTAGCAGAGAATGCTTGCTGTCACACTTTTTTTTTTTTTTTTTTGAGACAGAGTCTCACTACGTCACCCTCAGTAGAGTGATGTGGCATCACAGCTCACAGCAACCTCCAACTCCTGGGCTTAAGCAATTCTCTTGCCTCAGCCTCCCAAGTAGCTGGGACTACAGGTGCTCATCACAATGCCCGGCTATTTTTTTGTTGCAGTTGTCATTGTTGTTGATCCGCCAACCTCCGTGCACATGACTGGCACTGTAACCACTGTGCTACAGGCGCCGAGCTGCTCCCACACTTTGATGGCTGTTAGACGTTTTTGAGGGCTGTTGGGCAGGTTGTGGGGAGCTATGGTTATCATTCTGGATCCAGAATTCATATTTTTGCTGTCCAAGAGAAAGCTTTGGCAAGTTTTGGGTTGGTTTTAAGAATTATGATAGAGGCTCCGTGCCTGTGGCTCAAGTGGCTAAGGTGCCAGCCACATACACCTAAGGTGGTGGATTCAAATGCAGCCTGGGCCTGCCAAACAACAATGACGGCTGCAACCAAAAAAAAAAAAAAAATAGCCAGGCGTTGTGATGGGCGCCTGTGGTCCCAGCTACATAGGAGGCTGAGGCAGGAGACTCACTTGAGCCCAGGAGTTGGAGGTTGCTGTGAGCTGTGATGCCATAGCACTCTACGCAGGGGGACAGTTTGAGGCTCTGTCTCAAAAAAAAAATTATGATAGAAGTAGAACAGAAAGGATTTGCTTTTGAACCTTTAAAATTGAGATGAGCTGGCCACCAAAGCTCACTGGTTAGCCTGCCAGCTCTGCACACCAGGGATGGCGAGTTTGAACCTCACTTGGGCCTGCTAAACAAATAAAATTGTGTATGAATAATTGTAAGAAAAGTTCAAAACAAATTCTTAAAAATTAATCAAAAAGGGGTACAATTGAGTTCTAACTATGCAATTTAAACCAGCAGCATTTGGAAGGTGAAAAACATCCTCTCTTGTTACAACTTAAGCATCACTAAGAAAGTGTAGATCCTACTTTCCCATCTTTATCACATCAGTTTCAGATGCAATGTGGAGGAAAAAAGGGAGAAGTAGACATTTTCAAGAGACAAGAAGAGAAAAAAGGAGGTTGCTTGTTCTCTCGGCACATTCCAGCCCTAGGAAGGGATGGAGAAAATAGAACAGGACGCCTCCTTCATGCTTCCCTTGCTGAGTCATTTCTGATGGCAGCTGGGTTCCCTAGGAGGTGGTACATCTTTCCTGGGTTGCAACCCCAGATCTGTGTCTCCTATGCCACACTGTCTTACATGTATGTTGAATAAACGAATGAGTGAATGAGGATGTAAATAGGATGGAGGATAAATAGTGTTAACATAGGGAGTGTATTTCCTCCTTGTTGAACTGGTTTCTGCACTTCACAGTTTGCAAAGCTTTTCCCTCCCCAGCAACCTCTGCTATGGTAGGATGACTCACCACAAGACCCGAGGCACATGAGAAATGTGTGGATGATATGGAAGGAGGAAGACATGGTGTGATCCGAGGCTCCCTGAGAGAAGGATACTGGCTCCCAGAAAGACATGATGTGATCTGGGCTCCCTGAGAGAAGGATATTGGCCTCCAGATCTTTCTTATACCTTCCACATTACCTGAGATGCCAAAGTTAGATGCTTATTACTTGGGTGGAGGGTGGTATTTCTAGAAACTTTCTGTATACATACAAATGCCCCAACTTAGATCACACATCAAGCTCCTTTTAGTTATCAAAATTAGGAACTTTTTTTTTTATTAGCTAGTCTTTAACAAACTTTAATGAAGTTATAAGTCATGAGACGAGTTTTGAGGAAAAATTATACTGCCCAGAACCTGCTAGGAGGGAAACAGTTAAGGGTGTTTGGGGGGAAAACACATGAATAAGGAAAGGCTCAGGGGTCAGAAAGCTCCCACTTACATGACTTAACCTCACCCACTTTGGTTGTCTCATCTGAAAAATGAAATTAGTTCTAGCACTAATAAAGACCTAGCCTGCATCAACTCATGAGTGGACTAATAAACCGTGGTATATGTATGCCATGAATACTGTTCAGTCATAGAATTGGAGATAGAGTTAGAGAACATTATCTTTATAAAGTATCACATGAATGGAAAAGCAAATACTAAGGTGAAGCCAGTAGACGAACTAATACACGTTTATCCAAGAGGAAAACTCAATTTGATTCAAGTTGGGGGGAGGGAGAGGAGAAGGGGGATGGGTGAGCTCCCACCTAATGGGCGCAATGTGTGGGCATATGGCAGACCTTGTGGGTGGGGCACAACTACAGCAGGGGCCTTACTAACAAATGCAAACGTTGTAACCTAATTGTTTGTACCCTCATATTAATCTGAAAAATATAAATAAACCAAGACCTAGACTGCTATACCGATTAAATTAGGCAGCATATGGACAGTGCTTAGATTAATGTAAGGATTCCATAAAATAGATTTTATTATAATAAATTAAATTATTATTATTGTAACACACACATATACCACAGGTTTCTGGAAGGTCCAAAGCCCTAACCATCTTTTCCAGACATCTCCATGGCAATTCAGAATGACTGTTTCCTGGTGTGTTTTAACTCAACCGTTCTGTAGAGAGTTAGTTGTGTGGACAGACCTACATGAAGTGTCAAAATCATGGAGCAAATGAGAAAACACATCTCCCCATGTCTCCCTCAGCACATTTTCTTTCTCTGTCCAATATATTTCCTCCTGTTCTGTCTTGTAACAAGATATCTCTACAAAGCTCTTGGAAGTAGGCTTTATGTTTGATTCATTTTGTGATTCATGTCATTGACCCCCAGTGTTAAAGGGTACAGACCCCCAAAGTTGAAAGGTATGCACCCCCAATGTTAAAGGATATGGACCCCCAGTGTTAAAGGGTATGGACCCGTGTGTTGAAGGGTATGGACCACTGCGTTGAAGGGCATGGACCCCCATGTTGAAGGGTATGGACCCCCAGTGTTGAAGGATATGGACCACTGTGTTGAAGGGTATGGACCCCCGTGGTGAAGGGTATGCAGCTTTATTTGTTTGCTGGTGTTCACATTGCCGTTAGAGTGTGTCTATTTGATTAAAAGAAACAGGAAGGAATTGTCTATTGAATATGGTTAGGAACAGCCATTTGTCAATGAAAGAGCTATTTGTTTTTCAATCCAGTGGGTGTTGATTTGGTAAATGGTGGTTTCCAGCCATGGAAAATAACTTTGTTTTTTTTAAACACAAATTGTGTGTATTTTTTATATTTGGATATATATTAAGCTCTCTATGTATTTATTTGTATTTAATGATTAGGGCACATTTTAGTAACATGCTTTTGTGAAAGAAAAATATTAAGTATTGAATTGTTGAATTTTAAAGCCAAAATGGTCAATAAAATTCATATAGTGAAGTCCCCAAACCCTGATATTTATGGATGATGGGTCAGAGAAATGACAGGACCTGCCCAGTATCCTTGTGTCTGTGACCGGAAGGGACTCAGACTCATTTACGGGTTCATAGTGTGGTCTACTTCCTACTCTAAAGGGCTGGAATTTTAATTTTTTTCCCGTGAGAAGGAAAATCAGCTTTAGTGTACTAAGATATCTTTTCCTACTTTTTGCTTTGGAGCTCTTTAGTAGAGCCCATGATGGTGGTAATCTGTTTTAACCCAAGGTCCATTAAAAAATCTGTCCACGTGAAAGGTGGATGGAAACTCCTGATGCTCTAGGCCTTTATTAAAAAATATATTAAACATGTCACTTTGTATCTTTTCTTTCCCAGCTTGGGTTCAATAATTACTAAATGTCTTCTATCAGCATATGTTACTTTTTAGACAGACAGGTGTTTGTGCCTTGAGATTAAGGGTAAAGTGACAGAACAATGACAAAATTTCTGGGTTTATTTCCCAGGCTTATGTTATTACTAATATCAAAAATAAGACTATTTAGTTGTTCACTAGTGGCTGCTGCTATTTGTACATAAAACCCTGGCTATGGAGTCAGAATCCAGGTTATAGAGTCAGAACTCCTGCTCTCGGGATTATCCCCTGAATGTCGCAGGCAGGTTAGCTAACTCAGTGTTACGGGGCCCCCTGCTCTCGGGATCATCCCCTGAATGTCACAGGCAGGTTGACTAACTCAGTGTTACGGGGCCTCTGCTCTTGGGATCATCCCCTGAATGTCGCAGGCAGGTTAACTAACTCAGTGTTACGGGGCCCCTGCTCTCAGGATCATCCCCTGAATGTCGCAGCCAGGTTACCTAACTCAGTGTTACGGGACCCCTGCTCTCGCGATCATCCCCTGAATGTCGCAAGCAAGTTAACTAACACAGCATTATGGGCACCATTTGCAGTGTGTGCCCGTGAATGTTGCCTCTTGAATTTACCCAGGAGTAAAGCCTTAGTTTCCTCATCTATAAAATAGAAAAACTCATACCTTGATGGTGGGATCAATTGAGTTAATGTCTATAAAGGGCATAATATAGAGCTGGGATAGTCAGTGCTAAATAAAATGAGCTACTGTGGTTACTGATGGTGGCAAAAGGAAGCTATAGGGGTGATAGGTAAGAGAAGTCATTCATCTCAATTACTGTTTAGAAAAATACTGGATTGGGATAATCCCTGTTAGACCAGGGTCGCCCAACGAATTTAGTTCCTGAGATTGAAAGAAATGCCAAGGCTCAGTGCCTGCAGCTCAAGTGGCTAAGGCGCCAGCCACATACACCTAAGGTGGTAGGTTCAAATCCAGCCCGGGCCCGCCAAACAACAATGACAGCTGCAACGAAAAAATAGCCGGGCATTGAGGCAGGCGCCCATGGTCCCAGATACTTGGGAGGCTGAGGCAGGAGACTCACTCGAGCCCAGGAGTTGGAGGTTGCTGTGAGCTGTGATGCCACAGCACACTACCCAGGGGGCCAGCTTGAGGCTCTGTAAAAAAAAAAAAAAAGAAAGAAATGCCAAGATTAATGAAGATTGTGGCCTCGGTATATTTCTCCTTCTATAAAAACATAGTTCTTTGCAAAATAATAATCCCACTCAATGTGGAAATGAAGAAAGAGATGTGTTTTTATAAGAAAAGAATCTAGTTTCTTTGGATCTGAAGTAAGTGACTTGTGTATAGTCTTTTGAGAATCATTTATTGGTGCCTGGTGGTACCAACAGCCTGTGAGATACAGAAGTGCTGTGTCTAAGTATTTCTCGCTGATTCCATCTTTTGTTTTATTTTAGGTTGTTCACGATGCTAATACGCTTTACGTTTTTGCACCTAGTGCACAAAGCAGAGACCGGTGGGTGAAGAAGTTAAAAGAAGGTAAAATTTACATGCCATATTAATCTGTACATGATTTTAGGCACTGTTATGACTAAAACAGAAATACAACTAATGTATCCATTGCCTGTATAATCTCTTAATCCACAATATAAGGTTCCTCCAGTTCTGTTACTATAACTGTAGGTGATACCAGCATATTGAAGATGACTTCCTTTTAAAAATCTGATTCTAGTGGGATATGGTTTCTAAGAAAAGCATGCTTCGGTTTTAGGTGTGATATATTTGAAGACGATGAAACTTGGGCTTTCGTGATAACAGGTTTTTCTAAGAAATTGCCCGTGTAGTTAACATTTGGTGTGGATGGATCAACATGTTCATGAAATGTTAAAATGAGTGATTTGTGCTGCACAAGCCTCATCGCTTCTCCCGCAGAACAAATGGTGGTGGCCTGACTTCATTTATCTAGTGCAGTGTGTCAGCAATCATTTCTGCCAACAAGGGTGCTTCACAAATAAAACAAAACAAACAAACAACAACAAAAAACAGAGCTGAAAGAGAACCATATAGCTTTTCTGAATGCTGAGTTTTATAATGTTGTGAGGGTGTTCTGGTAACAGACCTGGCATCTGAGGAATAGGTAGGGATAGACAGTACTCCTTATGAAACACCTTGTAGTCTGTTTTCTTTCACTAATTATTCATGTGTCTGTGCATTACAGAAATAAAGAACAACAATAATATTATGATTAAATATCATCCTAAATTCTGGACAGATGGAAGTTATCAGTGTTGCCGACAAACTGAAAAATTAGCACCT
This sequence comes from Galagoides demidoff, assembly GCA_963574575.1. Taxonomy (NCBI): domain Eukaryota; kingdom Metazoa; phylum Chordata; class Mammalia; order Primates; family Galagidae; genus Galagoides; species Galagoides demidoff. The sequence goes on from CAUYQV010005291.1 coordinate 11,233, forward strand.
GGATGTGAAAAATATAATCTTTTTGAGAGTAGTAAGTGATCATTTTATTTTACATTTATGATGTACTCAGAACGTGTGTATGGTTGGTATGGCAAGAAAGTGAGATGATTTTGAGTTTGATTAAGTACAGCGCCCTTTGTAGTACAGAGTAAACATGGGGGGGGTGTTTTGTAAGAAAAATTATTTAGTTGGCAGTGGGAGGCATGTGCCTATTTTAGGGGCTTTTATCACAACGTTGAAACCTGTTGAAAGTGAATCTGTTGGCTCGGCGCCTGTGGCTCAAGTGGCTAAGGCGCCAGCCACATATACCTAAGGTGGTGGGTTCAAATCCAACCCGGGCCTGCCAAACAACAATGATGGCTGCAACCAAAAAAATAGCCGGGCGTTGTAGTGGGCGCCTGTGGTCCCAGCTACTTGGGAGGCAGAGGCAGGAGACTTGCTTGAGACCAGGAGTTGGAGGTTGCTGTGAGCTGTGATGCTAAGGCACTCTACCCAGGGGGACAGCTTGAGGCTCTGTCCCAAAAAAAAAAAAGAAAAGTGAATCTGTTGAAAGTATGAGCCGACTCTGGAGCCAGCAGCAGCTTTGCTTCATGTAAATGTTTACGTTGTTTCAACAAATAAACTCTTCCCAGACATGGAGCCAGAAACCTCCCAGAGCCATGCAGTCACTAAGTAGAAGTCTTCACATTTTGATGGGGCTGAGTGGCATGGATTTTTTTTTTTTTTTTGAGACAGAGTCTCAGTATATTGCCCTCAGTAGAGTGCCATGGTGTCACAGCTCACCGCAACCTCAAACTCTTGGGCTTAAGCAATTCTTTTGTCTCAACCTCCTGAGTAGCTGGGACTACTGGCACCTGCCACAATGACTGGCTATTTTTCTGTTGTAGTTGTCATTGTTGTTTAGCAGGCCCGGACTGGGTTTGAACCCACCAGCTATGGTGTATGTGGCCGGCGCTAAGCCAAGTGGTATGGATTTTAGTAGTGGCTTGTGTCACAATGATACTCAGTTGTTTTCCAAATGAATAAAAATGTGTAGGTTTTTTTCTTTTTTTTTTTTTGACATTAAGACCTTTATCCATCCTGGAGATGAAAGGCCCTTAGCTAAAAATACATAGAGGTTCAAAATTCCTAGTGCTACGGGGCAGTGAGAGTGACTGTGTACACTGAGATTCTCTTTTCCTGTTGCAGTTGGGTGGGTGGTCACTGAGAGCTTCTGGATACAACAGAGTCCATTTGGCAGGGATGCTGCTGGCCATTTGGCAGGAACCAGACCAGGTGACCTTCTTGGTACATCCAGGCTTCAACCCTATGAGTCCCAGCAGCCTGGTTCTCCTGGGATGTCCTGACATGAATTTAGCCTATTAGAGAGGAAGGCCCAAGTTTCCAAAGCTGTTATTGTTTCCTACTCTTTGATGTTCCTTTTTATTCATTAAAAAAAATTTTTTTTTGCAGTTTTTTGTCTGAGGCCAGGTTTGAACCCACCATCTCCAGTATATGGGGCCAACGCTCTACTCCTTTGAGCCACAGGCGCTGCCCTTTTTAAAATTTTTTTGAGTCAGAGTCTCACCATGTTGCTCCCCCTCAGTAGAGTGCTGTGACGTCACAGCTCACATCAACCTCAAACTCTTGGGCTTAAGCAGTTCTCCTGCCTCAGCCTCCCAAATAGCTGGGACCACAGGTGCCCATCACAATGCCCAGCTATTTTTGTTGTTGTCGCAGTTGTCACTGTTGTTTAGCTGGCCTGGGCCAGGTTCGAACCTGCCAGCCTTGGTATAGATGTTACGTGACCCCTCTGTGCTACGGGCGCTGAGCCTTCTTTCAGGTTCTTGATATTAGTTACTGCATGGTCTGACCTCTTCTAAAAAGAGATCCAAAAGTTATAGTGAGTTAAACTAGAGGGAGATATATTTCCTTCCCCCGTAATAATTGACAGGTGGCAGGTGGGGTTCACAGTCGGCAGGGTAGTTCTGCAGTGGTTCCTCAGTTCTGGTCATCTCTCTCTTCCCAGCAGCCGAAAGGGGGAAGGGGATCAAGGGTGCCCACGGGAAGTCCTTTTAAAGATAAGTTCTAAAAACAGCACACCCATTTATATACAGAGCCCGTCTATTAGAATCTGGTCTCATGGTGACACCTCACTGGGAAATAACAGTTTTTAGTGTGGGTAGCCATGTGTCAGCCAAACTGCTCTAGGACAGACACTGTAGGGGAGAGCCGACTGTCAGAGCATCAGAGTGCAGGCGTTTCTCAGCGTTGTCATGACGTCAGTCTGTCACTGTTGAGTGCTCAGTTTACACAGTGCTGGGAACACAAAGAGAGAGGTGTGGTCCAGGCCTTATGGTGCAGTCTGTTCAGGAAGGCAGAAATACAGACCCGCTATCACTGCAGTTTTCAGTTCTGTTCTAGAACAGAGACCCAAGCAGCATGTCCGGAGCCCCTCAGAGCGTCGTCTTACCTGCGTGTAGGCTCTCACTTTCCTTAAACCTCCCTGCATCTCACCTGATGATCCTGGGTGGATGGCATTCTGACATGCTTTCCTTGGTGGTTTTCAGGTATTAGGAAAGCACTACCTCCAGCCCCAGAAATAAAGAAGGTAGGTGGTCGTTAACTATCACAGTTAAGCCTTTGAGTTTTAAGCATTTGGGTCATTTGTTTATATTTATTCATGTGACTGACTTTGGGTGGGTTATTTAAGCCATTGTCACCTTAGTTATAAAATGGGAATTATAAAGCTCTGTTTCATGGGAATAGTTTTAAGAATAAATGAGGAACAGTGTGGTTGGTCCCAACCCACGTCACTGGCTTCCCATGGCAGATTTCACAGTGTGCTTTTGTCCCATTGCAGGCTGTTTGGGTGATGGGTCTACCTTCAATCTTGGTTTCTACCTATATATCACTCTTGCCTTTTAATGTTTAAAGACAGTTTTTGATTATCTCCTATATTCTGAAACCCCCGAGAGGGCCAGTAACATCACATCACCAAACTCATGGGACTCATTCTATTTGGTAGAGTGGAAATTTCTTCTTTATTCTTTGGTGACATGTGACTCATTTAGTGTTTTGCCCCATGACCAGTTCAAATAGAAGATTAAACTTTCCAATATCATCTTCTTTGCGTAGCGAAGACCTCCCCCACCAATTCCACCAGAAGAAGATAATAGTGAAGAAATAGTTGTGGCGATGTACGATTTCCAAGCGACAGAAGCCCATGACCTCAGGTTGGAGAGAGGCCAAGAGTATATCATATTAGAAAAGAACGACGTTCATTGGTGGAGAGCAAGAGATAAATATGGGTAAGTATTCCCTCTGTGTTTGACACAACAGGTGGTAGGACTTGCATGTGGAGACAGAGGAGGGTGAGCTGTTTCTATCCTGTAATGGGACGGGTCCACTGTCCGTAAATGGAACCACACTTAGGACTCTGCAGTAACACGGTGTATTCTTAGGGGTCACTAGTAAATGCAAGTTGATCAATCACTTCTTTCCAAGAGTTAGAATGCATTACACTGGTCTCTCTTTTTTTTTTTATGTATTATATGTTTGATTTGTTTATTTTGGCCTTGGGAGAAATTATAGTTTTTGTTTTGTCTCTCCCTGCAGCCACTGTGGTGAGTAATCTTAGATTTTTCTAAGAAATTATCATAATTTTCTCCTTAGAATCGATCTTTCCATATATGTATGTACATATAAATAAAAAGTGGACACATGTACATACACACAGAAGTCTTCTCACTTGAATTCCTTTTTTTTCCTCTTGCTCTCTCTTTATGTATACATGGAGGAGAGTACCATGTGTGTGTCTGTGTGTGAATGTATAAAATATATACACATGTGACTGCAGGAAATTAAACAGCTGTCTCCACCCACCACTGCAACCACTTGTCAGGGCCCAGGACTGGCCGGGTCTTGGCTTGGCTGAAATAGGTTCTGGATGCAGACCCCTAAGCTATCATGCTCAAGAACAATTTCTCTTAGGTGCCTGAGGGCTATCTACTTTAGCTGATGGGAGAGAGAGAGAGATAGTCTTAGAGAGAGTAAAGCAGTCTTAAAATAGATAGATCTTAGTCTTTAGCAGAGCTTGGTAATCTTCTACAGAGAGACGCCGTGCTGGTGTTCTGCAGGCAGGAGAGGAGACAGAGTCAGAGTG
>CAUYQV010005293.1:0-16387 GCA_963574575.1 Galagoides demidoff
AACTCCTGGGCTCAAGCGAGTCTCCTGCCTCCGCCTCCCAAGTAGCTGGGACCACAGGCGCCCGCCACAACACCCGGCCATTTTTTGGTTGCAGCCATCATTGTTGTTTGGCGGGCCTGGGCTGGGGATTTGAACCCACCACCTTAGCTGTACGTGGCTGGCGCCTTAGCCGATTGAGCCACAGGCGCCGAGCCAAATAAAATTATTATAGAACTTCAGATGTGACTAAATATTCAAAACAATCTTGAAAAAGAAGAACAAAGTTAGAATAGTCACACTTCCTTAGGTAAAAACATACTGCAAAGTTACAGCAATCAAAAGAGTGGGACATTGACATAAGGATAGATATATAAGCCAGTGGAAAAGAATTGAGAGCTCAGAAATAAAACTTTATGCCTACATACAATTGATGTTTATTAACTAGGGTTTCAAGATCATTAAATGGAGATTGAAGAATTATCTTCAATGAAAAATGCTGGAAAACTGAAATATCCATGTGCAAAAGAATGAGGCTAGACCTTAACTTATATCTTATGAAACATTAACTTAAAATGAATCACATATTTTAATTTAAGAACAAAAATTATAAGACTTTTAGAAGCAAACAGGAAAAAATCCGCATGACCTTGGCTCTGTTAATGATTGTTTAGATATGACAATGAAAATTTAGGCAACAAAGTTTTTAAAAATGTAAATTTGCTTCATTAAAATTAAAAACTTTTATGCAGCAAAGGGCAACATCAAGAATTTGAAAAATCAACAAACACAATGGGAAAATATTTGTGTATTATATTTCTGATAAAGGTTTAATAACCAAAGTATTTATAGCAGTTTGAAACTCAATGACAAAAAGATAAATAATTCAAAAGTGAGTAGAGGGCCTGAATAGATGTTTCCTTAAGATGTATAAATGGCCACATGAAAACATGCTCAACATCATTAGTAATTAGGGAAATGGAAATCAAAGCCACAGCAAGACACTACTTTACACCTACTGGGATGGATAGCTTCTACAAAACACAGAAAATAAAAAGCACTGACAAGGATGGGAGAAACTCGAACCTCTGAAATGTTGTATGTTATGGGGGGGTGTAAAATGCTGCAACTGCTATGGAAAACAGTTTGATTGTTCCTCAAATAGTTAAACATAAAATTACTAAATGACCCAGCAATAACACTCAAACACTCCAATGAATTGAAAACATGGACTCCAACAGATACTTACGTGACTATGCTCATGCAGCATTATTTGCAACAGCCAAAATGTGAAAACAGCCCAAATGTTCATCAACATGTGTGTGGATAAGCAAAATGTATCATATAAACAAAATGGACTATTATTCAGTTATAAAAAGGAATGACGTTCCAACATGGATGGACTTTGAAAATATGGGAAGTGTAAGAGGCCATTATTATATTATATGATTCTGTGTATATGAAATAATAGTTAGCATACTCATAGAGGCAGAAAATAGATAGATTAGAGGATATTAAGGACAATGAGGAGGAAAATGGAAAGTTATTGTTTAAATAACTTTTAATTTATTTAAACTTAAATAAATTTAGTTTTTATTTAATAAGTATAAACTTCAAATATGGGGTTCAGAATTTCATTTTAAAGTGATGAAAATTTGGAAAACATAAGGGCAATGGCTGTACAACACTGTGAATGTAATTCATGTCACTGAACTGTACATGTAGAAGTAATTTAAGGCCAACTATTATGGCTCACTTCTGTAATCTCAGCACTTTGGGAGACTGAGGAAGGTGGACTGCTTGAGGCAAGAAGTTTGAGATTGGCCTGAACAACATCATAGTAAACATCATAATAAAAAGAAATGGGGTTGATCATCTCCTTCCCCAAATCTAGAAAATTAAAAAACATGTAATTGATATGCTAAAGTTTACATCTCTACAAAAAAATTTAAAAATTAGCCAGGTGTGGTGGCCAACTTGTAGTCCCAGTTGCTCAGGGGACTGAGGTAGGAGGATGACTTGAGCCCAGGAACTTGAAGTTACAATGAGCTATGATTGTGTACTCTAGCCTAGGTGAAAGAATGAGACTTCTGTCTCTAAAAATAATACCTTGAATGGTAAATTTTATGCCACATAAGTTTTACTCAAAATAATAGAAATAAATGGTGTTGATCATCTCCTTCCCCAAATCCAGAAAAATTAAAAACTGTGTAACTGATATTCTAAAAGAGGGAATACAAAGGAATCACATAAAATGCCCAATTAAAACCAATGAAGGTACAAAAAGAGCAGACGAAAAGAAAAATGAACAAATGCAACAAATTGAAAACAGTTGCAACCAAAGTAGATATTAATTAAACATCAATAATCACATTAAATACAACAGAAAGTTGGGTGGAGAGACCCCTCCCCAACTGTGATTGCGGGTACATGACACTAAGTATTTGTCATAATCCATAAAACTTTACAGCACAAAGAATAAACATTCTCATATGCAAATGAAAATAGTAATTTTAGAGGTTGGGGAATCCCAGAAAAGAATGCAGACTATGACAAGAGAATCTGTGTTATTAATATATGAAACAACTTCACTGAAAGGAATGGGAGCAAATTAGGCTGATACAAGCAACTTTGGAAACGAGCTAAGTCTGTAAGACTAAATGTAAAAGGAAATTTACATGAACACTCCACTCTAGTTAGTAAAGTTTTGTCCCATGGAAGTATGGGTTAATAATTCTGATACTGTTATACTTGTATATTGTGTTTGAACATTAAGTAAATGGATGGTGAATAGTGGGAGATCATTCTCACCACTCTAATGGAAGTTGACAAATAAGCAAGGAAAGAAGGGTAGAATGAATTAATAAGCTGTGGTACATGTACACCATGGAATCCTATTCAGCCATTAAAAAAGATGGAAACTTTACATCTTTTGTATTAACCTGGATGGAAGTGGGACACATTATTGTTAGTAAAGCATCACAAGAATGGAGAAGCAAGAATCCCATGTACCCAGTTCTGATATGAGGACAACTAATGACATAGTACACAATGGGGGTTGGGGGAAGGGGAGAACAGAGAGAGGGAAGGAGGGAGGGAGCTGGGGGGTCACAGTATGTGACACAACTTTTGGGGGTGGGACACAGTTATAAGAGGGACTTTACCTAACAAATGCAATCAACGTAACCTGGTTCTTTGTACTCTTAATGAATCCCCAACAATAAAAAAAAAGGATAGAATGATCATGTACTAATGGATTAGAGTTGAAAACCAGTATGATTATTTAGTTTAATATAGATACATATAGCTACATATAGAAATGTTTATAGATATATGTCTATATACAAATTAATATACATATATATGTTTGATTCCTTTTTCAGGTGAGAGAGCCTGCAATGGACAACCCAGTAACATTCAGATATTATTCTCTATTACCATCTACCAATAAAGGAAATCAGGACTTGTTGAAGAAATTTCTAATTCTAGGACTGAGACAGGAATTATATAAAATGAGACTGAAGTATCTTATAGTGTCAGAAAATAGGAAAGTGCTGTTGAAGAGTTCCTACAATAATGAAGATATGTCAAGGGAACACAGGAGCCAACTAAAACAGCTTTCAATGGGAAAGGCTGGAATGAATATTTTTATTGTCTAATCCATAACCAAAAAAAAAATTTTAGTCAGTTAATGATATGTTCCCAAGGGATTTTCATTGGAAGGGATCTTTGGTGCTGTTTTATTTCAGATTAATATGAGGGTACATATTATTATGTTACATAATTTACATTCATAAGGTTAAATCTGAGTTGTAGCTGCGTCTTTCACCTAGAAAGTATGTCGTATACCTGTGTGTTGTACTCAATGGGTGGGAGGTATTCTTCTTTGGACCTCCATAAATTTTTAATTCCACATGTATTACAGATTTATTAATTTCTACCTTTCAATAGACTTACATATTTTATCTCTGTTACTAAACAAATTTCTTCTTTAAATAAATTGATTAGTGTTTATTTTGACAAATAAAAATTGTATATGCCATAAACAACATGTTGTTCTGAAATATGTATACATTGTGGAATGGCCAAATAAAACTAATTAATATATGTATTACCGCACATACTTATTTTTTAATTTTTTGCTGTTTGTTAATTCTTTTATTTCAAAATGTTAGTGGGGGGGGGTACAAAAGTTGTAGCTTACATGGAATATTTTTGTAAGACTTACATCCTGGCTATAGGTATGCCCATCACCAAAATAGTGTTCATGGTACCCTTTAGGAGGGTTTATTCCCCTCTATTTCTTTCCCTACACCTTAGTTACTTTCCACTGAATTTTGCTTCCCTCTGTGTACTTGTGTGCTCATGAGTTAGTTCCAATTTAATAGAGAGTAAAAATGGCATTTATTTTTCCATTCTTATAATACTTTGCTTAGGAAAATTGTCTCCAGTTCCATTCAGATTATTGCAAAAGGGATTAATCCATCTTTTCATGGCTTAGTAGTACTCCACACTATATATATACCACGTTTTATGAATCCATTCAAGAATTGATGGCCAATTTGTTGGTTTGACATCTTTGCAGTTGTGAATTGTGCTGCAGTAAACATTAGAGTGCAGATATCCTTTTGATGAAAAGTTTTCTTTTACTTTGGATGAATACCCAATAGTGGAATTTATGGATTGAATGTTAGGTCTGCTTTCAATTCTTTTTTTTTTTTATTGTCATGAACCTATAGATTGTGTATACATTAATGGGGTACAGTGTGCTGATTTTAAATATAATTTGGAATGCTTACATCAAGCTAGTTAATATAGCCTTCACCTTATTTACTTAATTATTGTGTTAAGACATTTACACTCTATGCTTAATAGATTTGACATGTAGAGTATAAATGCTTTCAGTTCTTTGATGAATCTCCAAACTGTTTTCCTTAGATGCTGTACTAATTTTCAGTCCCACTAACAGTGTGTAAGTGTTCCTTTCTCTCTCCATCCATGTCAGCATCTGTTTTAGTAAAAGCCATCCTAACTGGAGTATGTGATATCTCATTGTGGTTTTAATTTGCATTTCTCTGGTGATTAGTGATGTTAAGCATTTTTCATTTGTCTTTCTTCTGTTCAGAAGCATATGTTCATGTCTTTTGCTCCTTTCTTCTTTTTTTTTAGAGACAGAATGTCATTCTATTGCCCTCAGTAGAGTGCTGTGGTGTCACAGCTCATAGCAACCTCCAACTCTTGAGCTCAAGTGATTCTCTTGCCTCAGCCTCCCGAGTAGCTGGGACTACAGGTGCCCACTACAATGCCCAGCTATCTTTTGTTGTAGTTTGGCCGGGGCCACTTTCAAACCCGCCACCATCAGTTTATGGGACTGGCACCCTACTCACTGAGCCACAGGCACTGCCCTGCCCAAATTTTATTATACCAGGGTTGTTAAATTTTTGTGCTGATTGCTTGATTTTCTTTGTAAATAGTGGTTATGAGTCCTTTATTGGATGTGTAGCTTGGAAATACTTTTTTCCATTCTGTAGGTTGTCTGTTTGTCCTGTTGATTGTTGCCTTAACTGTGCAGAAGCTTTTTAGTTTAATCAAATATCATTTATTAATTTTTGCTATTGCCATAATTGCCACTGTGGTCTTTTCTATAAATTATTTTCCAAGGCCAATATCTAGAAGAGTTTTTCCTACATTTACTTCAAGAATTCTATGGTTTCATGCCTTAGATCTAAGTCCTTTATCCATCTTGAATTAAATTTCATGAATGATGAGAGATCCTGGTCCTGTTTCATTCTTCTAGAAGTGCTATCCAGATTTTCCCAGCACCCTTTATTGAACAGGGCTTTTTTTCCCCAGTGTACATTATTGTCTGATTTGTCAAATATCATTTGTTGTGGGTATATTATTTTATGTCTGGTCCTCTGTTTTGTCCCATTGATCAGTGTCTCTATTTTTGTGCCAGTACCATGCTATTTTGATTACTGTAGTCTTACGGTATAGCTTGACATCTGGTAATGAGAAACTAGCAGAATTGATCCTTTTGTTTAAGATTGCTTTAGTGGGCAGCACCTGTAGCTCAAAGGAGTAGTGCACCAGCCCCCTATGCCAGAGGTGGCGGGTTCAAACCCAGCCCAAGCCAAAAACAGCAGTATTTGAGCTCTTTTCTGGTTCCAAACAAAATCAAAATGTATAAGTATTTTTTCTAGATATGTAAAGTATGCGTTTGGTAACTTGATGGGAACTGCATTGAACATACAAATCACCTGGGATAATGTGGAAATTTTAACAATGTTGATTATACCTATCCATGAGCATGATATGTTCTTTCATTTGTCTGTTCCCTCTGTAATTTCTTTCCTCAGAATTTTGTAGTAGTTCTCCTTTTAGAGATCTTTCAATTCCTTGCTTTAAGTATAGTCCTAGGTATTTTACTTTCCTTGTAGCTGCTATGAATGGTATTGCGTCTTTGATTTGACTCTCGGCTTAACTGTTATTTATATATATTAATAGAAATACTACTGATTCATTTCTATGTGCATTGATTTGGTATTCTGAGACTTTACCGAATTTATTTATCCATTCCAGGAGATTCTTGGTGGAATCTTTGGGTTTTTCTAGATGCAAGATATTATCATCAGCAAAGAGCTGTACTTTGACTTCCTTCTTCCTGGTTTGGATTCCCTTAATATTCTTCTCTTGCTTTATTATCCTGGCTAGTCATACACTTATGTTTTGTGATGAGAACATTCAAAATCTACTGTCCCAGTGATTTCCAAGAACATAATACATTGCTATTAACTACTAATGTTATACAATAGATCTCTCAAATTTATTCCTTCTATCTAACTGATATTTTCTTTTATTTATTCATTTATTCATTTACTTATTTGATAGAGAGTCTCACTATGTCTCCCTCAGTAGAGTGCTGTGGCATCACAGCTCACAGCAACCCCAAACTCCTAGGCTTAGGCAATTTTCTTGCATCAGCCTCCCAAGTAGCTGGGACTACAGGCACCTGACACAACGCCTGGCTATTTTTGTTGTTGTTGTTGTTGTCGTTGTTGTTGTTGTCATGTTGTTTAGCAGGCCCAGCTGGGTTCAAACCTGCCAGCCCTGATGTAGGTGGCCAGCTCCCTAACCACTGAGCTATGGGCACCAAACTGAAATTTTGTATTCTTTTACTAACATCTCCCCAACTCACTTCTGTCCTCTTCAGTTCTTGATAATTATTCTATTCTCTGCTTTTATGAGTTCTATTTTTAAGATTCTGTATGTAAGTGATATCATGCAGTATTTGTCTTTATCTGCCTAGCTTATTTCACTTAAAATAATGCCTTCCAGGTTCATCTATGTTCTGTCAAATGACAGAATTTATTCTTTTTAAATGCTGAATAGTATTCTGTTGTGTATATGTACTACATTATCTTTATCCATTCATCCAATGATGTAAAATTAGATCACTGATTCCATATCTTGAATATTGTTAATAAAGCTACAATAAATATGTAAGTGTAGATATCTATTAAATATACTGATTTCATTTCCTTTGGATATATATACACAGCAGTGGTATTGCTGGATCATGTGGCAGTCCTATTTTTAAATTTTGGAGAAACTTCCATACTGTTTTCCATAGTGATTATAATAATTTACATTTCCACCAACAGTGTGTAAAGTAGTGGTACTCAACCTGTGTGTCACAACCCCCTTAGGGGTCCAACAACCCTTTCGCCTTTCATAGAGGTCACCTAAGACCATCAGAAAACACATATTTATGATGGTCTTAGGAACTGAGACACCGCTCCTCATGTGTGGGGATCACCGCAACAAGAGGAACAGTATTAAAGGGTCGTGGCATTAAGAAGGTTGAGAACCACTGGTGTAAAGATTGCCATTTATCCATATCCATGCCAAAATTTGTTATTTTTTTTTGTCTTTTTGATAATTGCTATTGTAATTGGGATAAAGGAATACCTCATTTTGGTTTTAATTTGCATTTCCTTGATTATTAGTGGTATTGAGTCTTTTTCCATACGTCTGTTGACCATTTGTGTGTCTTCTTTTGAGACGTGTCTATTCAGGTCCTTTGCTCATTTTTTAATTGGGCTATGTGTTTTCTTGCTATTGAATTGTTTGAGATTCTTATATATTTTGCATATCAACCCCTTATCAGATGTATTGTTTGGAAATGGGGTCTCCCAATTTGTAAGGTGTCTCTTTACTCTGTTGGTTGCTTCTTTTGCTGTGTGTATGTCTTTTAGTTTGTTATAATTCCAAAGCTAGTATAATTTCAGCAACAAACTTAAGTATACTAAGTTAAAATAAATCTCTGAGTTCATATTGATATAAGTAAATGATTGAATAAATAACAATATGATGGAGACAAGACAAAACTTTTGTACAGAAGATTTTCTTTTTTATTTTATTTTATTCATTTTATTTTTTATTTCAAATTAACATGAAGGTACAAATTTTTGTATTACATTATTCTCACTTCCAGGGTAAAGTTCTAGTTATAAAGGAGGCTCTCACCCAGAGGGCATGTTATAGATCCTCACAATGTGCACAATAGGTGAGATGCCACCACATGCCCTCCCTCCTTCTGCCAATCATTCTCCCCTCTCCCCACTTTCCTCTCTCTCCTTCCCCTGCCCCTATACTAGGCTATATTTGTGTTTTATTATCCATATGAGCACGTTGTTGTTTATATATTGGTTTCATATTAGTATTAAGTACACTGAATATTTTTCCATTCTTGAGGTACTTTACTAAGAAGAATGTGTTTCAACTTCATCCAGGTAAACGCAGGGAGAAAATTTCTCTTTCACAATTTTCTCATTTCTGACATGGTAATTTGTTTGGTTATATCATCTATTCATGAGTTCTGGGAGTTTATTCTGGTCATTTTTAGTGTGGTAAAAAAAAAAACTTTCTAGGTTTTCAAATTTGTTTATATAGAGCACAGCAGGATTTTGAGGAGTGCAATCAGCATCAGCCCAGTAAGCCCCCCCAACTCAATACCTGGACCTTTTCTACCTCCTTCAACTGGAACAACTAAATCTCCCATCTACAAGCTTTGCCTCAGTTTTTTCATTACAGATTTGCTTTTCTTTCTTATCTCTCCTTTTATAAGTCTGTCTTATGGCCTGGTGTCCTCACATTTCTATGTTGACTTCCTATCAACACCCCTGCCATCCCTAGCAATGCATCAGCACCTGGGATTGGGCTGGCTTTTCTGTCTGTGGTGGGCCAGGCCTGGAAAGCTGAAGCTCCATATAGACACGCACACCCTTAGTGCTACATCACTGTATTATCTAGAGCCACTCTTTTTCCTATTCTGGTTTCAACCTGTTTCCTAGACCTGCTCTGTGCCACCTGTCTTATTTGCTACCAGGGGGACTGTTCCTTGGAGCTTTCTGCTCTTTCCTCCAATTGTAAGTGGTGTCCTCCAAAGTTATGAAACATGGCAGTCAACATCCCTTTCCCCTTTCACGAACCTTTTCAGGAATTTTCAATTCAATCCTGATGAATGAATCATTACTTGCTACCAGCTTAAGTCAAGGTACCGCCTCGTGACTTTTACAAGGTAAAATAGGAAGAATTCTTTCCATACACAATTTTTCCCCTTTCTTTCACCCCCTTTGATATCAATTTATAGTTCTTGGGGGTCTATGATAAGTAGGGGTTTCTTATGGTTTACATGCAGAAATTTCCCTTTCAACAGAAGGTGTCTTAGAGCAACTAGCAACAGAGAAGAGCAATTTAAGAAAATGCTGCTAAAGCACAGAAGCTAAAGCAGATTGATTTTAGTTTCCAAGCTGCTATCTGCAGCTGACCACCAATATATCTGCCTGTTCAGAAATGCTTGAAGGGATTTAGCATTTTGTTTGGGCTTTTGTAGCAAGGATTCTGAGATCATCGCCTTAATAGAAGACACACACCCAAGGGAACAACTACAAACTGCTTTAGTGGAAGAATTTTCTACAAACTGCGTTCTGAAAGAGACGGCATCCCTTTCAAAGTGAAGTGCTTTTTAAAAAGAAAACTTTCACATGTTTTAAACAGTTCTTGTTTCAATACTACTATTCCTCTCCCATGTCCAAAGGTTTAAGCTGTAACATGGGATGATTTAGGATCAGTGGGATAGAGATATTTTTGGCTACTAGGGTTGCTGAGGGAGGCGATAGGGGTAGAAATAGCTGCCTGATGGGGTGGTGGGTTGTATGTGATATGAGGAGTGGGAAGGGGTGGAAAAGCTGGTTTTAAATAAGCATGTATTGGGGTGCTGGGAAGGGTATTCCTGCTTCAGGTAGCCATTTGTACACATTGGTTTCTCAAAGTTTTTCCAAAGCACACAATCCTTGATTGTATATTACATGAATTCAAAAAGAGTAGAAGATAGATCAATGAGGGATGACAGCACTGGAAAACTTCTTAGAGAAACTGCAAACTGGAAATTCTAGTCTATGGTGTTGTCTGCTGACCTGCTGTATCCAAACCAGCTGGACAGATTTCGTTATGATACAGACTCCTGAGTCTTATTCCTCTAGTCCCTACCCTTTGTAATCTAGGAGGCACTCAGAAGATCCACTCTGAATTCTGTGTATTCACTAAAAGCTTGCTTCCTTGACATAAAACCTGGGACAAAGCAGGAGAGCCAGATGTGCTCATTGGCTTCCCCAGAGACGAATTGGAGGTGGTGTCTTGGCATGACCAAGAAACTGAGTCATAGGAGAGTGGTATGGAGATGGGAATACTGGATACATATATACCTGTGTCTCAAGTGGAGCTGCATCTATCCATGAGAGAAGAAAAGGTTCATGAATTCTGGAGAGTGGTTTTAGGGTCTAGTTCTCCAAATATGGGTGTAACAACCCAAACCACAGGCCAGTGAGCTATACGAAACTTGCCTACAGCAGGTGCTCTCAAACTCACCTCTATATGAATACAGAAGGCTTGATTCACTTGAACACTTTGGGTTCAGGACTTGCCATATATTTCTAGTATGGAGGGTTATGGTTGTTCTGATCAAGGGCTGCCGGACCTGTATTTTCAAAGTAAAGTCTTCCTGGTGCTTTTGTAGCTGGATGCTCAGAGTGGAAGGTGCTTGAGAAGGCACAATTGAGTCTGGAGCGAAGAAGATCTCAGTGTCACTCTGGCAAAGTTAGATAATCTCCTTATAGAATTACTACATTAATCGAGGAGGGTATCATGCTGTTGCTAAATTTCATTGTGTACTCTTATTCTTTGGGTCAGAATTCCCCTCAGGATTTTCTTCCTCACCCTTTAATCAGTCTCTCTCATGTGGAAGGTGGATTTTTGGTTTTATACTGATCTTTCAACAGCATGAGTCAGTAAGGAGAAACTTAATCCCACCCACCACTGTCTTTAGATACTACTTTATATGCTTCCTGTAGGGCTGGTGTTCTCATCTCCTACTGTTAACCAAAAGTTTTATTATTGTCTCACTTAGCCAATATGCAAAGTGCTCACTCCCTCTTCCCCAGACACACGTCACTGTCCTTAGCCTGGGGCTTCTCATGAAGCTGTCACTTAGCAGTTAAATAATCTCATGACTTTAGTGCTTGCAATGTCTGCTTGTAAAGGCCAGGTTTTCCTTTTCTCAGAGAAACAAACTGCAGTTTGGGTACACTATCACTAGGTGGAACTAGTCTGTAAGAGCAACTTCAGTCCAAATTCCCCAAATTCAAGTGTTAAGTATGTCACAGTACATAGTTCAGACTTTTTCTAGAATCATAAATAAAGCCCTTTATTAAAACTGTTGAACTACAATTTAAACAGCAGAGTAGATAATTCTTTAAATGCAATAGGCACCCCAGGTAGAATCTGTTACCTTTCTTTGTTGATCTCTTGATTTCCCTTCATCAGCTCAACTGGAATCCTAGAATTGACTGTTCTGACAGGTACTTTTCATTCAGGCATGGCGCTGCTTTGACGTCAAAGCCTCCTGATGCCTATCCCTCAATGGCTAGCAAAGACCTAAGTGTAGGTCTCAGCCACAGGCAATCTGTTCACCTTGCCTCAACTGTTTGAGCTAATTATAGGGAACAACTTTTTTGCCCACTAAAGAAGAGAAATAGGCTTCACAGAGGCGTGATGATGGTGCTGAAAGTGTATAAACTGTCGTCACTTTGCCTCAAATCAGAAAATATACTTTCTTACTTGACACCTTTTAGATTCCCTCCTCCCACCAGCTCTCTGAACCTGCTAGGGGATGCTGGCTTAATTTCCACAATAGCTGCAGTTAATTAGTATCCCAGGGTAACTGATTTCCCTTAGCAACAGAGGCAACAATGGCTTCAGCTCACAAATTACCTTAGTTGTGGTTTTCTTCCCTGATAAAACGTATTTAATACTCAAACACAAGTTTTGAACAGAAAATTATCTGATGTCTACTCATCAACAAACATTTATTGAGCTTCTACTGTGTACAAGTCATAGAACTGGCCATTGGATATAGAGAGTTGGATTCACTATGGAGAACCCAAAAGGAATTGAAAGAGAAGATATGAATGCATTCCTATAAGTCTACTACAGTACAATATTTAATGCACTCCTTGAAAGCCTGTAGGGTGTCTAAGGAGAGCAAAGGTCTTTGGGGCTTGGTGAAGTAAGTCTTGACCTTGAAAGCCACACTAGGAGGCTGACAGATTTTAATTCAAACCTCAAGTTTGCCACTAGTTGTGTGATCTCCAGGAAGCTACTTAAACTTTATGAGCTTCAGTTTCCTGGGGAAAACTAAAGTCTATCTCAAAAGGCTTATGTGAAGATTAGAAATTACATAAAGCACCTAGCACATTACCAGGCCAATAATTACTCTTTTCATCACTGGTAACTCAGTCTCAAAGGCTCAGTAGGCTTTAGCTAGGTGGAGAGGAAAAGATGGAATTTGGTTTTGAAAGGAAGTGCCAAGGCTTACTAACACAAGCTGGAAAGGCAAGGCAGAGGAAATTGGTTATTTTACAATGAGAGGCTGGGATTAGGGGAGATACTGGATTAGAAAGGTAGCTGAGATTTTCTCACAAGGACCCTCAGTTAAAATGTCAAAGCTGGAAAGTAGCTTTGGAAATAATCTGATGGTCCATGCTATTAATTTTATTGTGACATGTCATTGCTTTCATTTGTCCTAACTCTCCTCCTAAGATGATTCTTTGACTTGTGAAGTATAATTTTATTTTCAAGTTAAATGAAAAAGTTAGTATTATCTTCTCCTTATTATGAGTAGTTTTAAACTTCTCCCATGTCTTCTCCCAATAGAGCTTTCATATCCATCTAGGTATTGATATGCAGACAACTATACACTTATCAGAGACACTAGCCCAGAAAAAGAGAGTCCTTGAGAGGGTCTGGGCCATGAGAATGGAGAAAAGCAGGTAAAGAAAAGGTGTTAAAGGAAGTTTTGATATTCCCTTGGTTCTCAGAGAAATCCCAAGTTTGGACATTATATAAGGCCATTGTCACCCTCTATCTAAACCACAGGAAATGTCTGATTGCTTCTGATTATCATATTATCTTTGCTGTCAATATAAATAATGACAAAGAATAACATTTGTACTTGCATTTGTGCAGTACTACTTGCTTTTTCTTATTTATTTATTTATTTATTTTTTATTAAATCATAGCTATGTACATTAATACTATCATGGGGTACAGAGTGCTGTTTCTATACACAATTTGAAATACTTTCATCCAACTGGTTAACATAGAATACTCAAGTCTGTTTTCTCATTTTTTTCTGACACCACACCTGGAGACAGTCAAGGCAATTGCCCCCACCCCACATCTATAGATGAGAAAAATAAGTCCCACCAAGATGAACTTACTTGCTCCAGAACACACAGAGAGTTAATAACTGGAAGCAAGATCTTCCAATTTCTTCCCAATTATCTTATAATTGGGAATAGAGCCCATATCGGAGAAAAAGACAAGAGATGATTTATGTTATGAGAGATTTCAACTTGTGTCTCTGGAAAGCTTTGTCTCTTATATTATCCAAGAGATATCCTTCTCTGGATGTCAAGAGACATCCTTCTCTGGATATCACACATTCTCACCAGCAGCCTCCCTACAGGAGACTCATCAATACTCATCCAAAAATCCTGGGATCAGCCATGATGCTTGGGTTTTTTTCCCCACATCTAATCATTCCACAGCATATAACAAATCTGTAACAAATTTCCAATGTGAAAAAAAATACACCAAACATCCTCAACTTGCAAATTGATGTGTCCCCAAATAAGCTTATTTAAAAGGGTAAACCATAAAATAGGTATAAGACTCAATCTCTCTAAATCTAGCCAATGATTCTCCCCTCATAGGTAGCTAAGAAGATCTTATTAGTGTCTTATTCTTTCCAACAGAGAGAAAAAACATCATTGTTACAATTCAGTAAGTTTTCATAAGAAATCCAATTGGTACTTGTTGTATATTTTAGGTTTTTCTGTTTCATATCAAGCACCCCAAATTTAGATCAACATTACATGTATCTAATTTTACCCCATATTTATGGTAATAGAGAATTCATAAGCCTCTAAAGACAATTCAAATGGCAAACAAAAGTTTACCCTTTGGAAAAGCATCAATAGAAATGATTTTACAAATAGTATATGTAATTTTCAATATCTGGGTATCTGAAAATAAATTGATATCAATTAAATTCCTACAAAGTGCAATGCACTTTACCTGTATAACTTATTTAATTGTTACAACAACTCTATGAAGCATGAATCATCGTGCCTATTTTATAGATGAGGAAGCTGAGAGTCAAAGATGTTGAGCCACTTAGCACACATTTGCAGCCCAGAACTGCTAAGAGGCATATCTAGAACTTGAATCCAGGACTTCTAACTCCAGAGTCAATGTTGTTTTTAATATGACCCAGAGGCAAGTACAGAAGCTTTATCCAAAAGTAAAGTTAATTTTTATGAAAGAACTAGGTAAGCAAATATTCATGAATTAAAGAACATGCTAATTTCAGATCCCAGTCACTTGACCAGTTGAAAATAAAAGACAATAAATCATTAAGAATTCCACTTACACTTATTATCCAAAGTGATTAATAAGAATGACATTTTCATACCAACTCTAAGTGAAAAAATCAATTTGGGAACTTTCCCAATAATTTAAACTTGAAACACTAATCTTGAAAGAAAGTCTATATATCAAATTCTTTATAGTATGGCATAAATATAACAGAATCTTATGTTTCAATTTTTATTGAACTGATTTTTCTTTTGAATCAGAGTCAGAAAGCCAAAAGCCTTTAAATCCATTGAGCCTCTTGCATTTTATTTAAGAGGTTTCATTTTTCAAACCAAAGCTGGGAAGACAAAACAAGCTCATTTAATTCACACCCCGGAATTGTAATTTCTTTGCTCATGCCAATGTCTAAAGTGCCTGCATTAAGGGCTTCCCACTGGCCAGAATGTGTTAATTCATCAATCCATACAACTTTCTTTGTACTTTTAAACTACTCATCTTCCTCTTGGTTAGGGTTGCTACAAACCAGAGGATACCCAATAAAACTCAAAGTTTATTGATAAATAGCATATAATCTTTAGATAAGTATGTCCCCTGCAATAATTGGGACATACATACGTATACCAAAAATATTCATTATTTGTCTGAAATTCAAGTGTAACTGGGCATCCTGTATTCTTGTTTGGTAAATATAACAATCTCACTATTGATTGACCTATTGTAGATATTTCCAGGATTTCATCTCTAAATTGTTACTTTTCAGATGCATTATTTGTCTGTTTTTCTAGGGGAGGGCTGTACACCTCTCAAAAATGGAGTTTCTAGAACATACTCTTGCTCTTGAGACAACAGCTATCAGTCACTTTAACAGTGTGCTCTATCTTTTACATATACAGTATAAATATATAAAAAACACACATTAAATTTATACACAGAGACACACAAACACACACAACTTTAGTGTGAGGTTAGCCAAACCCATTTGAAAAGAGAAAACTAAGTGGTAAGAGGTGAGACAGGAGGTGTTGTGAGGGGTGGTGCTGGGAGAACCTTCCCCTGTCACATATTAAAAGGTACTATAAAATGAATACTAGTTAAAATCACTTGGCTCTCCTATGTGAGAAAATAAATTAATGTCACAGAATAGAAACTACCCAACTTCTTACTCCAAAATAAGTTTCAGAAATATACAATCAAGAAATTGGCCTGGGTGAACATTTCTTGAGGAGGACACCCCGGGCAATTGAAGCAACATCAAAAATAGACTATTGGTACCTGATCAAACTAAAGAGCTTCTGCACAGCCAAAAACACAGTAAGTAAGGCAAGCAGACAGCCATCAGAATGGGAGAACATTTTCGCAGGCTATGTCTCTGACAAAGGTTTAATAACCAGAATCCATAGAGAACTTAAAC